>CATIWR010704404.1:0-29045 GCA_949677035.1 Omphalea diandra | reverse complement strand
GATAACATGGCAAATGGGACCATAAAGGGGCTTGCTTTGCCAAACGCGAAAGGGAAGAAAAACATGAGAGGTTGGTCCGCCGAGAGGTTGGTCTGTAAATTTTTTTAATGTGTAAGGGCAAGATTGTCTTTTCATAATAATCCCCCCATTCTCCCTTATTTTCTCTCCAATTCGGGGAGACTTGGCAGAGGGTAAAATAAAGTTTATTTTCCTTCCTTCTTATATTTTCCCCCCATTCCCAATCAGAGGAAAATGTCTTTCCTCTTTTATTTTACTCTCTAATTTTCCTCTCCCTCATATTTTCCTCCCTCCCAATCAGAGTGTTAGTGAACAATTAGAATAGAGATAAGGTAAAGTTTATCAATACCTCTCTTATAAAGAAGTAATTTAATCGATCCACTTGTTACATGATCATTGGCTCTTGCTACATCATTTATCTTAATGTTGTCGAGTTTTAATCAGCTTTTAAAATTTTATTTTAGTGACCCATTTAAAATATTTTGTTTGGTCATTAATAAATAAATTAAAATCCAGTTAATTAAATAAATCAATAATTTAATTAGCTAATAAATTTGGTGTTACAAAGTGATGAGTCCATAAATAGATAGACCCTTAAGAGCAGAGGGTGATTAGCCTTGGTTTGCAAAGTTTGGCTACAAAACATGAAATAAAAGTTTTAAAAGAAAAGACTAGACATATTTTCACCTACAAATATAAAGAACAAGAAAAGGAAAGGATACAAGAAAAATATAGTGAAGGATAGAGGTACAAAGTGAAAAGCGAGATAAATTAGAAGGCGATAGTTTCTTGGCAAGAAGGAAATACTATATGAAAATCTTTCAAGGCAAGGATGTAACATGTTTCTTTGATCTCCATTTTATCATGCTGCTTGTTCTTTCTTAATTCTTTCAATTTCATTTAAGAAACTTAGGTTCTTACAAAAATGAAAGAAAGTCTTTGATTCTCAAATTAAATTAAGAACCTCTGCTTCTTACTAATAAAAAAAATATAGAGCCTTTGGCTCTCAAAAATAATAATCTAAGAGCCTTTAGTTATCCCAAAACAATTCTAAGAGCCTTTGGTTCTTATCAAAATGAAAGGAATCTTTGATTCCACCAAGAACCTCTAGTTCTCCAACTAGAAAGTAAGAGCCTTTGTTCTTACCAAAATAAGAAGAGGTCTTTGATTCCTACTAGGAACCTTTAGTTCTTCAACTTCAATGATGCCTTTAGTTCTAAATAAAAATGCTAAAGAATACATTCTATAAATGAAAGATGGGCAAATATTAATAAATTCTCTAATTGAAATTAAAAAAGGGTTTTTCATAGGAAAATAATTATTTGACCCGTCCAATTTTATTTCAGAACTCTAAGTTCTAACTCCAAAATAAGTACATGATAATATACCAAACAAAAAGATGATAATATCCTGGGCTGTAATGCATTGAAGATTTCAAAATGCAATGCACATTGGCACAAGGATTAAACACCAAGCTTAAAACTTGTCAAAAGAGAAAAGAGCAAATTGAAGAAAATTTTACTTCAATTTCTAAGTTCAAGTCTTTGACTTGATAAAATTAAAAAGACAAAATTAAAAGAATCTTTTTCTCTCACATTAAACTGTTGCCAACAAAATTTATTGTGATAGATGAAATTTTCAAATCAGATCAAATTAACCAAGAATAGACTTGGTTTTAAATTAAAAATAAGTCTGTAATATTGAAAGAGACTTTAAGATTAATTTATATCTAAGTCTATCTTAATTAAGAATTATTTGGAGAAAAAGAATTGATTCTGTGAATCATAAAATCATTCATCTCTGACTCACTCATAGTACAAAAATTAAAATAAAAACTAAATCAAATGGACCTAATAAAAAAGGTCATCTTTGACTTGTAAATTTCATTAAGTCCTAAGATGAATCAAGCCTCCTGTGAAGGAACTATGGCTGACTTCATTCCACCAAATGCAGCTTGTGTTTCCAAGTTAACACTCAAGTCAACTCCAATTACAAAACGAACCAATTTTGGCAAATAATTGAAAACATTTAAATAAGAAAATTATAGTTAGAATCAAAAGGTCTTCCTTTCCAATGAAGGATGTAATTATAGGATACAATCATCTTGAAAGGATCTCACCCACAAATTATAGAGAACTAAAAGGTGAACATGGTTAGTTTTGCAAACACATGGTCAACTCCTTGTCCATGTCAAATGTTTACATCTGCATCTTGTTATGTAATTAAGTGATTGCTGCACCCCCCACCTCATAAGTCATGATCATGAGGGAGCAATCTCCATCCAAAAGTTTATTACTCAAATCTCAGCCACGACTACAAACTGACCTGAAAATTTGTTCTTCTATTATCAGATATTTATTAAGAAAAAGGAATTAAGATTTTTCATAGTAGCATTGAAATAGAAAGGTGAGAGGGAAAGACCTGAACAACCTTGTCATTGAGGAAGCATCCACTCACTAGATAGTTCAATTTCTCAACATGCATCTAGTCTAACAAATTCCTAGTTGTAAATTTGAAAAACAACTCTCATAGTAGTTTGACTTCTATATACTGCCTTCAATTGTTGCCCGTTATACAAGCAAATGATTAAAAAAAATTTTTAAAAAAAAGGATCAAGAGGGAATAAATTAATCAATGACCTGATTTTGTTTTTACCCTTTATTAGAAAACTTAACAAAAGCAGAACCTACCCTTCCCACATCTCTCAAACAAATTGCCATTCCGCCACCTTGATTTGTAATGTGTGTGTGTATTTTATTCTATTATTCTATTGGTTATGCTTAATATAAGGGATATTCTTGCACCATGATAGGTCATTTTCAGGCATTGACCAACTCAGTTACAATTCAGCAACACAAGTAAACATACATTTTGATTGGAAGGTACAACAGGTATAAATCTTCTAAAAGAAGTGAATTAAGAAATGATGGAAATGCAAAGAATGAGGAGATATTGTGGCTCTCACCAAGTAAAATTATTTCCACCAAAATAATTCCATGCAGCCATGAGATAGGTTAAAGATTGACACCAACTTATAAATTGGGACATATAACTTCTTGCAAATTGTATAAAGCAATGTGTCTCATCGAATAAAGAGAAAAATTATTATACCAAGCTTATTCTGAATGTTGTTAGACGTTTCCACAGGACAGTTGTCTGATTTTTTATCAGGTTGTGCAGAAGCCATACCTTCCTGAAGCACATCTTCCACCTATATTGTTGCAGAACCCAATTGTAACCTTCCAGATGAAGACTTCCAAAATAGTGTGAAGGTCAAAATGCAAACAAGATAAAAGAAAACTTACTATGTCCTCCAATTCATTGGGTCCATTTTTATGCAGATCTACTTCAGCATCAGCCCAACTTAAATTCTCCTTTATGACTTCATAATCCATACCGATGTTATTATCCTCAAACTCTGGAACAGATTCCCTAGGGCCAGTCTCAATACCAGAATCCAGACTAATAAAATGTTCTTTCATACGTTGCTCAAATGAACTGGTAAAATCTCCAATTGCCACCTGAGCTGAATTCCCACTAACAACTGTACTGTCATCCCCGTCAGTTGTTAGAGAATTCAACTGGCCAAAAATGGGCAATGTCTTTTCAGTATCAACTGGATCAGAATGTTTGTTGATGCTTTCAAAAGGAGAAATATTTCTTGAAGATGATTGGTCAATATCAACAGCTGAAAACAGATCAGTTGAACGATTTGACTGTAATATGCGTTTCTTCAATAGTGATAATGAAGCTAGAGGACTTTTCGGTGGAGTAGGTGAAACAAAATTAGGAACAGAAGTTTCTATATTCTTCAACTTTATCGGAGTTCTATTCCTTGTAACTTTCAATAGATTGTTTATGTCTGATAATTCATTCGTAGGCTTTGACAAGCCTACTCCAGAAGTCATAAAATCAATCCTTTGAGTATCTGGGAGCTCGGGAAGGTTTAACTTATGTATGCGAAGAGGTTTGATCTGCAACCGCTCTTTTAACAGATTGACCGCTCCATCCCCATCCAGCTCGTCATAATCATGAGCAAGAAATTCATCCAGAATTTTATTAACCCTTTTCTCAGCATTGGCTATTGAATCTAAATAGAAATAATTACTTGCTGTAAAGCATTTATCCAGGAAAAGGAAAGCGAATTTCTAAAAAATAAGCCATATCATGAGGGGAGAGAGAGAATCAGTTTAAAACTGATAAACATCACCTAATGAGCATCCACTCACCAGTTTGCTCCATTTCTTCTGACACAGCATTTGCTGATTCTGTTTGTTGTGATGCATCATCGTTAGTTAGCTCCATCTGTTGTGATGATACATTAGAAGGTTCTGTTTGTTCCAACGAAGCATCTAGGTTTGATGTTTCTTGCTGTGAGCCACAATTAGAAATTTCCCCTTCAGTGGTTTCTTGGGACTGCATGGTGGGGTATAAATGTTTATATTTCGCTCTCGATCTCCTGAGATGTTGATAGATACAATATTAACAGCATAAAAGTTTGAATCACAACAAACACGTAAGTGAGGAAAAGAAAAGTTACCCCACATAATAAATTATACAAAAACCAGGAAACAGGTAATAAAACGTATGAAAACCCTACCCTGGGATCCCTGGTCGCTGAGATTGCGGAACCTTGAACACATTATAATCATCATTATCAGTAAACACACGGCCAGTCTGTTTGGCTATTTCTTTTTTAGCATCTAAACAACAATCACAAACGCAAACTCAGTGTAAGCCAATCGTATGACATAAAACAACCATTTCTATAACAAATAATCCTCACTTTTCATCCTTTCATAAGCCATGAAGAACTCCTCGGGATCATTCAACTTATCAAAATCTAAACTCGGTTCCAAATTGACTGCTGATAGACTATCAAATGCACCAAAACATATAAGATACTTAGCCTACATTATTATCTCTTTTAACATGTACAAAATAAATGAATAAATAGGCATTATTACCTCACGTTAGGAAGCAAGGAAAATCGAGGCCGCTTACTACCTAACCCAGGCCTTCGTCCCCGTGGATACTCCTTCTCCTTCTCCTTTCCATTAACGACGTTGTTTTCATCTTCTAATAATGCATCATTCGCATTTTTAGAATCTGATAAAATGTTTTTCGCCTGCTCTATTAGCTTATCGGGATCCCGTATAGGCTGAAAATCAGACACGAGACATTCAAATAACTGAAAAATGATTTTAAGCCCTAAAAGAAAAGGAAGAATAGAAATTGATGAAAAATGGGGCTTAAAAAAGAGGTACCAGAGATTTGAGGAAGTCGTGGATGGGGTGAGGATCATCGGCGTTGTGAGGCGGAGGTAGAGAGGTGAAGGTTCGAGAGAAGAGAGATAATCCGGTGTATGATTGTAGCGGATCCTCCAGATCTGGCATTTTTTAGAGTAACCGTAGAAGCCGAGAGTGCAATTCGAAAAGACGGAGAAGCGGGAGAAATTTGCGTTGTGCTCTACTGCGACAGAGGGACTTATAGTTTAGATTTTAGAAGAGAATTTGAATTGAATAATGACACAGAATACCCTTTTTTATTTCTTAAATATATTTATAACTCATATTTATTAGAATGACAATTTAGTACATATAAATTTATTTTTTATGCTATTTTTATTTTTTCTTTATATTTTTACGGTTATTACACTAATAAATCTTTTGCATATTTTTTCTTTTCACCATTATCACGATAGTTTATGTTCTAGCTACTATTTTTCATTTTGATTATGCACATTATCATTATTAGCTATTTTTTTGCGAAATATGTTGAATTAATATTGTAACGTTTTCGTTTTTATTCTCATTGGTATGATATTTTCTTAATCTTCTGATAAGTCTGTTGTGATTTATAATAATTAGCAAATTTTAAAGGCATTAGTAAACCCTACATTTAAGAGGTGTGTGAGTGTATGAAAGAGTATTGTAATGAGTAGGAAATCCGATAAATTTAAATATCCATTGAAACGAAGCATGAAAGATCAAAGGAAATTTGTTGTAAGTAAATTTTTATTAAAGTGAAATGCGAAAGGTCGTAAGAAGTCAATAGAAATGTTGGAAAAAAAGTGGTAGTTCTAAAAAAAAATTATTTGATTGGAAGCGAAAAATTGTTAATGATAATGATTTCAAATAAAATAGTCCTAGAATTGAAAAATTGAAACGGAGTAATTGTTTGATTGGTGGAGAGACAGTTGGAAATGTATCATTTTTTGAGAATCTAGTTGCTATTCCACATATAATTTTTTAGATTATTTTGATTTTATTTTGTTTTGATTTTTTTATTTGTCGTTGATTTTTGGTTTACTTGTTTTGTTTTTTTGAATTGTCTGTTGAAGTTTTTTTTTTTGTGTTTATTTGTATGATTTTTTTTTTAATATTTAGGTATTATTGATTTGTGGTTTATTTTATAGGTTTAATGTTGATTTGTTAGCTTTGTAATTTTTTTATTTATTATATATTGTTTTTAGATATTTTTCTTATAGTGTTTAATTTTGTGATCTATTTTGTTTTTGTTTTGTTGATTTATGGTTTATTTGTTGTGTTGTTTTATTTCTTCAACTTTTGATTTTTTTTTTTTTTGGTGAGTTGTATTGTTGCTTTATTATTGATTTGAGTTTTGATTTTGTTGTTATGATGTTGATTTGTTAGTTTAAAGTATTGTAGTTTACTTTGTATTAATTTTTGGTTGATTTTTTATTTATTGTTTATTGATTTGTTGTTTTTTGCTTGGAGGATATGAAGTATGAAGTGAATTCTGATTAATATTTTACAACATTAATTACTAATCATTTTGATTACGAGGTGATTGAAAATTTGAAAAAGTATCTCATGGAGAGTCAGTTAAATATGTTTAGGAAGAGTTGTATCTTTAATGGTAGGTATCGATCTTTTACTTGATATGTTATTTTTAGTCATCTTTCTTTTTGTATGCCTTTAACTTAGTCTGTAACAATTATCAACATACTATTGAAGTTGCAATATGCTGGTATAAGAATATAATTACATCAAAGTTGATGTATTTCAAATCTTTTTCCCAAATACCATTGCAGTGAATGAATGTGAATATATGATCTATTTTCTATCAAAGAGTGAACAAAAGATGACAAGTCTGTTAGATATAAAGTGTTAATCAACATTTTGCGACTTTGATATTTGCGATAAATGATAAATATATGAGTTGTAAACAATATGTAAACATTTTATAGTCACATTTTTCAATTTGTGAATACATAATGATATTAAAAATAAATTATCATTTATAATAAACATAAAATAAATAATACATTAAATAATTTATAAACATTTTTTATTTAGAATTTATAATTGTCAAGTGAATAATGTATTGAACTACAAATAGATGTATGATAAACAATAAATAAAGTAAATCACAAATAGTTATATAATTATAGTTTATAGGTTTTGAATATAGAATAATCATAAGAAATAATTACAAATTTCTAATAAACATGACAAATAGTAAACAATTTATAAAATTTTTTTATTTAGATTTTACAATCATCGAATGAAAAATATGTTGAACAATAAATATATGTTTGATAGATAAAAAAAAATTTAAATTAAACTAGAAATAGTTGTATAATTACAATTTACCATTTTTAAATACAAAGTGTTGTTAATAAAATATTATAATTTATGATAAATATGAAATAAAAAGATAGTAAATAATTTTTTAAATATTTATATTTAGAATTTACAATTGTTAAATTCTAAAAAATATTAAAAATAAATACAAATTTTTGTTATCTCATATTAAAATGAAGCAATTGTTGTTCCTTATTTTTTAAAATACAAACATATTTAAATAAAAAATATACGAGAAAATAATTACTATTTACATTTTTTCTTATGTATTTACCTATTTAGGAGGGATGATAATAAAAATGATGATTTGTCATTTTTTATTCACAAATATTTAGAAGAATAAACTTGTAGGAGGAGTTGCTGACCTTATTTGTTATGTTGATCGTCAATAACTTTTAAATACAGTTGAAAGAAGAATTTTGAAAAAGTGAAAAAACTCAAAAAATAATATTATTAAATGAGAAGTTGCGTACCGTGTTTTTTAATTTGATATCTCAATGACTTGATGAGAAAAATTTAAAAAGAAATTTGAATTGCAAATTTGATTTGTTTCTTTTTTTTATTATAGATCCGTTACACATTGATCGCCGTATTTGATAAAAATGTCAGTTTATTGGTGATGATAAAAATTTGTTACATATTAATGAAAATGTGAGTTAAGGAATAAAAATTTGTTTCTGCTACACATTGAGAGTCAATTTTTTCTTAAAAAAAGAAAAAAGCGTGATCGGCTGGAGTCGAACATGCGCGGGCAGAGGCCCCATGATTTCTAGTCATGCCCGATGACCCTTCTAGCACGTCCATTTCCATAAATGCTAATATATAATACATATTAGACGGACGCCAAAGTTTTCAAAATTTATTTTTTCGAATTCAGACAAGAAGCACTTGCATGGCTAGCCTTGGGTAGAACGAAAGCGGAAGACGAAGGAAAGAACCTAAACTAGGGGTTTAGGTAAAGTTGGTTTAGTATTCAATTTGCTGTTGTTGGTGGCTCGGTGGCAGGTGCTTCAACTTTTCCTTTAACTGGGCAATTATTCAAGCTGTAGATTTATTGGTGTCAATTATATTTTTATTCATCGGCCAATGTCTTGGAATTTATTTGGGATCGAAACTCGAAACTGCTTGCATATTTAGTTCCTTTTGTGTTCATAAATTCCCAAGTCTTCACAGCAAAAGAAATTGTTCATGCTTGATTGATGAAGATAGAAATTATTCAGTAATTTGGCATGTGATTCAGTTTGTCTTATTATTGACTCTAAACTTTGTTACTTGTAAGTTTGCATGGTAATGCTTTATTAATTTTCTGTATTCAGGTTGTTTTTGTATTTTGTTCAACAGAATGTATTTACGGGATTGTGGGTTTGGCTGAAGCAAATAGTGGATCTTCAGCTTTAGGTATACTTTTGGTGAGTATTTTGATATGTCTAATTCAAAGATCAGTGAAGGAGAGAGTGATATTAGGCGAAATCTTCCTTCTTGGATGGGTAAACCTAGTGGAAACAAACCAACTAGCTCCAGTAAACATGAGGAAAGCAAAGAACATGAAGATAATAAGCATACCAAGGAAACCAGCAGCAGCAGACAATCTAGGGGTCCCAAGTCAAGTTCAAACAACTTCTCCAAACTTTTGGTATTGCAATTTATAGTTCAAAATTTGTTTAATGTGTTTATTGTTATTGTTATTTATTATTATTATGGATTTGTGGCGATCATATGAGTTTTCATTTGGGCAGGAGGGAGTAGTATTTGTGTTGTCAGGGTTTGTTAATCCGGAGCGATCAACATTGCGGTCACGAGCTCTGGAAATGGGAGCAGAATATCGACCAGACTGGAATTCAGAGTGTACACTCTTGGTTTGTGCATATGCAAATACACCTAAATTTCGGCAAGTCAAGGCAGATTGTGGCACTATTGTTAAGAAGGTTACTCTTTTATTATTTGGACTTGTTATCATAAAACCGATGAATTAAAGAAAAAGTTTAACACAAGTGAGTGGCTGTTTCAATTTTATCATTTTAGATTGTCAGTTAGAAGGTTAATAATCATACATCAAAAGCATCTTTACTATTATGGCTGATTTGTTCATAAATTTGAGTTTTATTTGCTCTTGTAAACACTTTCTGATGGTATAGGTCTTTTTGCTCATAGATTTGAATAGAATAGGAAGTGAGTATGGCATACTTATGCTTACACTCATTGAGGAGCCTGATCATTATAAAGCATTAGTTTTGTTTTCAGTGGCATGGCTTCTGTTATTCTTCCTCTTTTTTTAACCATCTAAGGTTCTAGTCACTGAAGTAGACAAATGTAGAGTTACCAAAAAATAAAAGATATAAAGTTTTTTTTTTCTCTGCCATCTAGATTATTGGTTGGGTCAGCATGCCACTTTCTTTGTATTTTTTGATAGCAATGTTGTGTCCCTTCTTTTGTATTCTGAATGGCATGTACCTTAGAATCCAATACAATTCTGAGCTTTCATGCTGTTGCAATTGGTTATGAATGTCTAATTATGCATAGTGACAATTTGATGATACTTAGCTTCTTTTTCTCTCAGGAATGGATATTAGACTGTCACAGCCAAAAGAAGCTTGTTGAAATTGATAGTTACTTGATGCATGCTGGGAAGCCATGGCGGAAAAACAACATTACTATTGAAAGCAGTAGTTTTACTGGTACTTCATCTTTATTTTTTCTTACCCTTGTCTTTTCATTGAAAGGGTATCTAGATATAAAATACTCTTAAACTATTGCACATGATGAATATTATTAAATAATGTAGATATTTGTTGGATTTACCTACTCCTCCCTCTTTTTTCATGTGCATTTAAGCAGCAATATCATGTTTAAGACCAACATAGCCCCCATATCACACCTTTTACCATCTGGGGACTAAGTCCAATTAACTTTTTAGCTTTCACCTTGTTACCAGTTCTCATGAATGTTCTAAATGGCAATGTGCTTGGCTTTATCTGAACTATGAATTGGCTGTATTGCATTACGAGCCTGCTAATTACTAATATAATAAAAATTTTATAGAAAAAATTAGTAACATCTTCTTGCCCTTCAGTGACATTTTCCTACATGCTGAGTTTTTGCAAAGACATTAGACAGGTATATTAATATTTCTTTTAATGTGAGTTTGCAGAAAGTGTGAATTTGAGAATAAGAGATATGCTATCTGGGTATCTATCCTCTGGCAGGTGAATCACTTTTGAACCTCTGAGGGCTTCTTGAAAGGTTGCGAGAGTGATATCTTAATGCTTCGGGTCAAAAGAATTAATTAGACCACCATGCTTTGCAATTTTCTGATTTTATTTATGTTTTGTATGTAGTTTCTATGTGTAAGTTTTAGAAACTTGCAATCTTACATTCGAAAACTCTCACTTTTCCTTTCTCAATTTATATGTGTAAGTTACAAACTTGCAATCCCACATTGAAAAACTATCATTTTTCCTTGCTCTTTATAAGATGAGATGGGCCTTTCAAATTAAATTGGAAGGTAATGGCAAGAAATGGAGGGAAACCAAATTAGTGCCAAATTTGTATTTGGGTTAAATAAAACAATTATATGTATAAATTATATAATTCGTCTACTGATGACAATGTTAAGTTACTAATTTTAGGTTTTCATGCTTAAGTAAAGTATCTTTCAATTTAGACTTTCTATTAATGTAAGTACATCAAAGTTTTTATCAAACTAAAGGTCACCTAATCTTAAACGTGGGTTGTTTTGTTAAAATTAGATATACTACACACATGAATGCATAACTGTCTCATATGTATGTATGTATGTGTGTGTGTGTGTGTGTGTGTGTGTGTATATATGTGTGTGTGTGTGTGTGTGTGTCACACACACACATACACACCCCACCTCTATGATGTTGACAAAAAAGTAATGGAATATGAGGTTCATTGCCCGCCGGTAGGTAACTCTAGCGTTATTCAGACCGAAGGGCATCACCTGCCAGCAGAATAGTCTGTCCGTCCAACAGCACCTGGACAACGGAATGCTGTTTTTGCCTCGTCCTCTTTGGAGATGAAAATATGGTTATACCCAAGTGACCGTCCATGAATGAAAGAATTTTTTGCCCAGCTGCTCTGTCCACTAACAGATCAGCGATTGGCATTGGGTTCTCATCTTTTGTTGGGGCAACATTGAGATTCCGGAAATGCAATCTCTTCTCTCCCCACCAGCCCTTACTCTGGGCTTTTTGTTGGGGCAAAAATACGATAGAAAGAGGCTTGCCATCCAGGGAGCGAAGCTTTGAGCCTTGTAGTGCTAGTTCATAGGCTTGGGGGCCAACCCCCGTGGCTCGGATTGCTCGATACTGCACATGCTTGCCTTAGCTTAATAAACCTCAAAATAAGCATAGAGAAAGCCTTCCATTAGGGCTATGGCCTCCTTATATCTTTTTCCTAGTTTCAGAAAATGCCCAAAAAAGAAAATCCCTCGTGGACCGATATCCAAGCCCATATATATATATTTATATAAACTGCTTCAGGCAGTTATTAGATTTGAATTCAGACACATCTTGTCTAAAAAGGTGCCATGTTAAGTGCCTAAAGCGCAATATTTTCCTGTATAAATTACAGGCAGTGTTTCAAAAATCAGTACTTTTTCAGTTTTCATTTTCTCACAACCCGCAATCAATCTCGCTAAAATTTTCTTAAGAGACCTTCAGGATTTCTACCTGCAGCCTCTGGTTTTGTTTTATCCTGTAAGGAATATTGCCATGACCATGCAGCAAATCACAAATAAGTGGGGGCAATTAATTTCTTAAAGAAAGTGATTGAATCATGCCTCAAAGTCTTTGATTTATACCCACTGTCTTAACAATTTATGCTGCAATGGATGCCTTGTCAGTTCCTGAGGGTCTTGAGTTTATAGTGATTATGCATCAGTGACATTTGAAAACAACTGCTTCACTCTTTGATGGATGACCTGTTTCACATTACTGAAGTTTAACTTGCACTTGAATTTATTCTATTTCTTATCAAGGTTTGGAGTTATATCCTTTTTTAGCCTCACCTGATTATCTGCGTCTTGATCAATAATCGATACAAAGTTATTTAGTTTCATTTTCTAAATTCATGCATTGTATCTTCATTTTCTTTTTTTTCACTTTTGCTGTTGATAACAAGTCGATCTTCTGAATACAAAGAATGCTTGCAGATCTAAAGCCATCCCCACCTGGAAAATCTGAGAAACAAGTTGAAAGAGGATCACATACAATGCGAACTGCCTCTTCATACTCAAAGGTTACTTTCAATAATTAGTGCACAAATGACTAGTTGAGTACTAATAGTTTTTGTCCTTAATAATATTATGGTGGAAATTTATTCTATGGCGCTATCCCAGGCTTCCATGATAAGAAATTAGACCTATATGTACTTATGGAAGTTGTTATAATGTTTTTTGCTATCCTCCCTACTTTTGCCAGTAGTGATTTGTTTCTTGGGCTGCATGTTTGGCAGAGTAGAGCCTCCTATTCTGCTAAAGAACACTTCTCTCCTTCTAAAGTAAGGGAATGGGCTATTGATGATCTGAAGAGAACAATATCATGGCTGGAGAGTCAAGAGGAACAGGTAAGTGCCATTTAGTTACCATGTCTGATACTCTGATTCATGTCCATTCATAGATAAAGCTGAAAGCTGTTCTTTCGGTCCTGTTATGCTACAAGTAACTTCTAGCACATGGCAAAGTCTTTCAGAGTCTAACTCTGCTAATGTGAACTAATTTTTTGGGTTCAGTTGATCCCATGTCTTCTTATACTCTATATCTCATTTGCGGAATTCTTTAGTTATACTACAATCTATGGAATGGAGTAGTTCTAAAAAGGACAAGGAAGAAGAGAAAAGTATGAAACATATTGTGGGTGAGGATCAGCAATATGTTTTTGTTTGGGAATGCGTCCTTTCATTAATATTAAGAAAGTGAAAACTTGTGGAACTTTGCCGCATATCTTGTTTTATTGTGTAGTAGCTGTTCAGTACCATTTGTTGAACCTTATTTTATTCATTTCTTGTTTCTTATAAACAGCCTGAGCCAAATGAAATAAAACAAATAGCTGCTGGAGGGATCATAATTTGTTTACAAGATGTTATAGATTCCCTTGACCAGAATCAGGTATAATCTATATTTATTTAGAGACACTGCTGCTCTTAAAAGGTGCAGGGAGCTATATTTGCTTAAACTTATTTCTTTCCACGTAAAATTCTTGAGAACTAATAATGAGTGAAATTTACTTAAAAGTAAATCCAAGTAATTCATTATTTAGTTCTTTATTTCAATTGGAAGGCATATGTTGCCTTTTACTTCACTTTTCCTATCCGTGATTAGTAAATTTTTGTTATCTTTTTGGAGAGAACATCAGAAGAGTATGTTTAAAAGCATCTTACTGTTGCAAACACCTCTCTTTTGGCACAGCAGTGACATTTTCTTAACTTTTGCAGATCATTTGCATGGTTATTGTTCTCCATTTCCTAACACTGCAAGCATCATTATCATTAAATATTTGTAATCTTTTTGAAAGAGAACATTAAAAGAGAGCGCATGGATTTTATCCTTTTCTCTTCATACATCAATTCTTGTATAGCTGAAGATTGAGGCAGATTGACTCTTTTGTCCTTCACATAACAATATGTAAATTTTTTCCTGTTCAACTCAAGTATTGGTTACCAATTACATCTACTTCACTAGCATTGCCAGTTGAAGTTAAATCATTATAATTGCTTTCTGTGAAAACTATGCATAACCGAATCTAGCTGGATAATGCTACAAATGCTGCTCTGAAATTTAAGCTTCACATAATCTTCTTAGGATGTCTGCAAAATAGCTGAGCAGTGGAATGTTGTCCCTCATGCGGTTGAGGAGCTGATAAAGCTTGCAGAGGCTGGAGATAGTTCAGGCTCTCCTTCAAAGGAAGACCTTTGCAGACAAGCGAAGACATTCAAACAAATGTATGAGGCAGAACTTACGAACGTGGACAATGATTCTAAGCTAAAGAAGAAAAAGGTGAAGATTGATGACAGTGAGAAGTCTAGCAACAGGAAATCTGATGCCATCTCTGGTGTTGCAACAGACTATGACAGCGATGAAACAATTGAAATGACAGAGGAGGAAATTGCCCTTGCTTACAATAATGTCGCCTCTAATATTTTCAATTTTTAAGTGGTTATCTACGTCTCAGAATTGATATCATGCTCCTTTGTAGAAGTTTAAGAAAATTTCGAAAAATTATCTTGACTGAGAGTTATGTCCATCTATGTATAGATTAGCCCTACTTGGCTTGAAGCAGGAAACAAGATGAAGAGTTGGGATGGGGGACAGTTTTTGGAATCAGATGTACTGCTGAAATAGGTCATTCAAGTTCTTCATTCATTTTTTCAATTAACAGATTTACTTATCATTTTTTACGCGTTGCTCATGTTTTATTTCATAGGACTACTGCAGTGCTTGTTTTCTACTTGAGAAGTTTGTTGAATTCTTGCAAGTGTTGTTATTTTTTCTTTTAAATCACCTGTTTTCTTTTTTATTTTTTTTCTTTGAATCATTGTTCGATCTTCTCCTGCAACCGTCCCTGCAAAGTATAAGACCCCCTAAAACAAATTCTAATTTCATTGGAAATTGCTATTGTCTTGTTTTGAAAGCATATGCCTGCAGTATTTTCAGAGAATTTTGGTGTAGTACTTTTGATTTTAGGTTACTTTAGAATAAAATGTTGGAGATTCTTCAAATTTCAATGTTATGGAAGAATAAATGTAGCTCAGCAATTAAGCCAAATCATATAAAGGTGCATCAACTTTGTAAAAGATGAAAGCATACCTAGTGGTGGTGCCCTAAATAGCTTCAGGTAGAAGAATCCTTGAAAGAATCCATCAATTGATTAAAAATAAAAAACAAGGTAGAATGCATGAACATGTAAACATATATTTGTTCATGCTGCCCATTTGACACAAACACATTAGCACATTAAACTACTAAAAAATTTGTTATTTCATTTTATCTTCTCTTCTTTTTTTTTTTTTCTCAAATATATTGATTCATCAAATGAAGAGCTTGATATGTGCAAAATTAATAATTTAAGTGTTTAATAAAAACAAAAAGAAAGATGTTCAATAGATCTAGAATTTTTTTTTAATGTGCTTAATAAATTAAAATAAAAAATTATGAATTAATATGCTTTTCGTGAAAAATAAGAGCACCAGCTTATATATTTAGTTGTGAGGATAAAAACATGATATTGTGTTGTGATTTTGATATCTAGCTACAATATACTGAGAATCTGGATATACAAATTTAAAATTAACAATATTCTAATGAAAACTTATTTACTATATATAGAATTTTTTTTTTGATTTTTCTCAAATAATTTGATAAAGACTGAATAATTAAATGAGGAGTCTAGCAATCGAGTAGCGCACCAAACATAAAAAATGAAGCCAAAACCATACCCTTTCAAAAGTTCATAAAATCTAATGGATGCAAATATCAATACCTTGAATACTCATAAGAAGCTACCTGATATCCTTTAGAAAATAAAAAAGAATCACAAATTTTATAAAATTTTAGTGCTAAATTTGTGATAGGATATGTGGATTGAAGTGATACGAAGATTGTGCATCATTCTTATTTATGAGATTTTACATTATGAAGTGAATATTACAGGATCCATTCCGATGCCAAAAGTAAAATATGGGATGCCTAAGAATCTTTCATGTTAGAAAGAAGTTCACTAATATTACACATATTATAGTATTTAAGCTAATATAAGATATGTTTAGTAATTATTTACATTATTCCATGTGTTGCTATTATGTTTTTACACTTTCGTTTAATGCATATATTTATGGTACGAATATTTGACATATAATTGTTGCTATGTCAACTTGAGTTAAGTCTTTTTTTTTTTTTTTTTATGTTATCGTTTGCGTAAATCATTAATAATAAATTTTAATTGGAGTTGAAAATATTATGGTATTTTAAAATGATGAATTTTTACACATTAGTTAAATTATTAATAATTAAATATATAGAATACGGATGATGATTGGAAGCATAATAATCTTTTATTTCGAATTGTGACTTAATACCATATAAGTGATAATCATTAATTTATTTTGAATTGCGAAAAATATTATGTGTAATTTTGACATTGTCATAATATATAATTGTCTTTATAAATAAATTTTTAAGAACTAGAATAAAAAAATTTAATACATGTTTGAAGAGCAAGAGACTTTAGAAACTTTTAATAAGATCATCGAAAGAGTATATTACCATAGCATTAAAACTAAAAAATTTTTATTATCCTTAAATTAAGTAACGCTATTGCCCATGTATACTGGTATTAGGCATAAATTTTTTTGTTGTATGAGACCATTAAACAGAGCATATAAAAATGCATCTAATTTAAAGTTGAATGTTGCATAATCTTGTACTACTGAGTATTAATTAGAGTCAGAAAAAGAATTGCATTGTGGCATGTTAGTCCACTACTTACTTGTAAATAATTGATTATTACTCATAAAGCAATGCATTTTGATAATATTATAATAGCAAGTGTACTATTTTCCAGAAATATTAAATAATTAAAATATTATCAATATAAAAGAGTTGACTAAAAACATATTATTTGGCTCTTTGGAATAGAACAATTTAAGATTGAATACTATAATTATGGCAAAAGTAGTTAATACACTGACAAGTATGAGTTCAAACGGTATACACCCTAAATTGCATTTCAAATATTATCCATACTTTTTAATATATTTTTTAAAATAAATAAAATCCTTTGTTGATTATAAATTTAAAGGCCATGATGATTTGGAAAAAAAATCAGAGTATAGAATATTGAAGTTCCATATTAAGCAAAACAATATATAAGATTTTAAACTTGTAAATTATAAGTGTGTATATACGACGATAAAATCCTAATCTTATATAAATTCTATTATAAAAATTTAATAAAATTTGTTATTTGTTTTGATTTTCTTATATTTGATTTTATTTAAAAACTTTTATGATGATTATGTGAATTTATTTTGTGAGTACTTTTTTGCCGGAATAGTTATTTATTTAAATGATTTCATTATTATGAATATTAAGTATATTTATGATAGTATCATACCATGATAAGTTTTTTGCTAATAGCCTCTAGTAATGTGAAAAATAATATGATTCCTTGATATGATATGCTAAATGAGCAGTAAAAAATGCATTAATTAATTTAATAAAACTTGATTAGAATTTTTTTTTCCAAGTGAGAAAAGTTATTGAGTGAGAAAAATGAGACAAAACCAATAATAAACGAACTATGAGAGTAAATCTGTTGCATTACATTCTAATATTTGTGGCTAATAGGTATTGGCTTATAACTTTAAAGGTGCATATTCCACCATATTCGAGTGAAAATTACTTACCCTATAGTTTTTTGATTTGTTTGATGATTTCGCATATTAGAAACTTTAGTGTACAAATAAAAAAAGAAGTGTGCATATGTTATATTGTACCAAATAGCAGCATAGGTTTTCAACACAAAAAATTAACCATTTCTATATTAAGGAAGGGACATAGCCTATAAACAGATTGAGATTTTTTGATTTAGTGAATATCTAGCAGACTGGTGATACAAGTTGATTATCCATTCATTTTCATGCTTTAACAGGTAAGCAATTATTGTTTTATTTATCTTTAGTTTCTAATATAGCGCCCTGCCTCAAAGAGAGAGATAGCAACCTTTAATGCCACTTCATTACTCGAATCCCATTTAACTTCGAGGCTGTTTTAAACCAAAATCTCATGGCTTCTTTCTTTACTAGCAAGATGGATGAGCTGAAAAATTATATTGTTGCAAATTTTAAAGATTTAATATCATCTTTTGCAGATATAGCAGCTATTAGATTATAAAATGGATAATTGAAGGCTGAGCAAAGCATATCAATTTCATATACATTTCAGTTGTGCAAAGCGATAAAGAGTAATATCATCCTTATGAAGAAGTTGAGCATTTAAGATGGGGTAGGATGTGAAGTTGAGCTAATACATCAATAGTGGAATGACAAATAACTTTGTCTCGAATTAAAGTTGTTAGGCAGTTAGGATCTTAATAAGTACGTAAAATAGGTCATGCAATAAAATTGAGGAAATGAAAGCAAGAGATTTTAATTTTAGCAACTGTTATTAACTAGCTCGATCACTTTTTGATTGATCGCTCATATTTAAATTTAGAATCTCTATTATAAAATTATATTATAGTGAAACGAACCTTAAGAACCACATATTAAAATTTCACCATGCAATAAATTTATGAACTAATTATGATTTTGTATTGGGTAAGGCTCTTCTCTATTATTTTTGCAAGGTGTAGCATAGGAATTATATCAGAGTCTAGAATAAGACTCATTCAAGAACTTTTCGCAATTACCAATATTATGTTGAACTAGATTTATAATTCATATCCTAATAAAAAAATGTTCACTTATTTATATGAAGTTTTAAAAGAAATTGAAGAATCATTTCAAAAATATATAACAAATTTCAACCCAACGATAATAGAAGTTAAGAACCTAACATAGAAGTGGCATAGATACCTAAGCCATCAAAAAAAAAAAAAAAGAGCATGAATACTCAAACTTTTTTAGGAGATACATTAATAAAACGACTAAACGGGTAAGTTGAATAATTAAACAAGGCAATCATAAAAACTGAGTTCAATGGCATTTTAAAGAGTCACAAAATTTTGTATATATAAATAATGTCAGTCAAGGATTTTATGTTGAACGCAAATTGCTCTACCTTTCTTATAGTGAAGGTTGATGAATCATTAAAGCTTAAATAATTACTCATAGCCAAATCCAAATTTTGTAAATTCTTATATTTGAAAAATTGATAAAAACATCAAGTTAGACTTATAAAATGAGTATCATCATATACTTAAAGAAAAGGCCCGAAAATATTATCTTTACCTTTATCTTTATTTTTTTTATTAACTAGTTAATTATTCTGTAATTCTCTTATGGTAAAAAACTTATAAATCTTCATAAATAGAGGAAGAACATACATTCTGTTGGTTGACTTTGACATTTAAATTCAGGGCATTCCGCTGTGGATATACTTGGTTTTGATGGAATTGAAACGTCCAAGTAAAATCCAAGATTGATGAAATTCATATAGAGTAAATAAAGCATTTAGAGTTGTTTAGTTCAAGATAGCGATGGGCGATGGGTGATTAATAATTAATGTTTAGCTATAAAACAATAAATAAATATAAAATATTTTATAATTTAAGGACTAAATGTATAGCTATATTATAAAATGATAAAAAAATAATTATTTTTATATTTTAATTAATTTTATAAATATAATGAAAAATCTTTACATCAGCTTTATATTCAAATGATAAAAAAATTAATTCAACTATATTTTTAAATATTTAATGCTAATTTTTAAATAAAAATACTGATTGTTAGTATTTACTAAATATTTTTTTTAGCGTTTGAATGAGCACTAATAAAAACTAATTAGTAAATAATTTCGTCACGCGTACTCGCGCCACAGAGGAAGATTCGTTAAAACAAGAAAGTTACTGCTTATTGCTCATTTTGGTGTCGTAGGGTTGGGTTGCAGCAGATAAACGCCACCATCACAACACCACTCTTCTTCCTCCTCTTTTCTCATTGCGCAGAAACCCCTCTTTCTCTCTCTAAACACATCCAAAACCCCTCTCTCTCTCTCTCTCTATAAATTAGTTATCTCTCTAAAACCCTATCTCTCAGTAATGGGGGCTTCTCTGCCTCCTAAAGAGGCCAACCTCTTCAAGCTCATCGTTGTAAGCCTCTCTTCTCTATCATCTTTTTATTATCTCGATTGCTTTCAATCGTGGTATGATCGTGGTTCACTTATGTAGTTTTCTTGCCTACTCTCTGATTGCGTTTTTGATTTCGTGGAATTATTGAACGGATGAGGGGACTTAGGGTTCTGTTATTGTTTTTTGTTTTCATTGGGGAAGTGGTGCAGTTGAAAGCAGTTTTTGTTAACTGCCCAGCTGAAAATTTTTTAGTTGGGGTTTTATGGAGTTTGAGCTGGTTTTTGGATGCGTTGAGTTGAGTTGATCATTTATTGGGTGTTTTAAGAGTCTTAGTTGAAGAGTTCTTCTTTACTATTTTGATTAAAATGAGTGTGGACTTGTACGTTTATGCTTTTCTAAAATGTGACTTGTATTTTTGTTTTTGTTGTTGAAAGAATGCAAGATCAAATGGCAATCACTCTGTGACCTGTTCTAGGCTCCTTTCATCAAAAGAAATGGAATGGAATGTTGTTATGCGTTCATGTATATATGATATGCATATTAAAATTCTAAATGCATTTTGAGCAGTTAATTTAGGCCCAACTTTGATGGATTGAATTGTAAGCTTGATATGGAGGGTTTTCTTCACGTTTCTTAATGTGAAATGTGCTAATTTGAATTTGCTCCATGGGCATAGATGTATGGGCACAAACATTCAGTTAATTGACGTGGATTTCCTATAGCCATGGTGCCCTTTCACACACATACCAAAAAATTATTTGATGGTAATGATATACCTTCATGATTCTAAGTACAAGCTGATGTACCAGCTGTTTTAAGCTATTAGGTCTCATCAGTATGTATTGATTAACTGACATTGCAGAGAACTGTCTCTTTGTTGTTGGTTATTTGGTGAGCATTTGGTATTATTATGTGAATTACGATAATGTCACTACCATGATTCATGGTGTATATGTATAATTAACTTATTATCTTCCAGATTTTTTTTTTTTCACCAAATTTTTCTACACTGTGAACCTGGAAATCCATTTTAGTTTACTTTCTATTGAATATTGACTTTTGCATTTCTCTTAATTGTTACAGAAATCATATGAAACTAAACAGTATAAAAAAGGGCTGAAGGCAGCAGATGCTATATTGAAAAAGTTTCCAGATCATGGAGGTATTTTTGCTTTATTCACAATTTGAATTTGAATTTTCTTTTTTTTTTTTTTTGCAGTGAGAAGAGAAGAAGTAAGAATTAGATACTATTAAAAAATTTAAAGAATACACCATTTTATAGGAAATGAAACTTGATTCTATTAGCTAATGTTTTATTTATTTATTTTTTGTCCGAATTCACACATGCTTCCCTAGATCTTTTTCATGTAGTCTTTATTCACTAGGTGGTGTACTTAAACCTCTACTTTTGAAATAGAAATTTTTATTTTCATTTTCTTTGTTGAAACCGTATGAGTATTTAAGAATGTGGCTCTTGCTGAGGGGAAAAATTGAAGAATGTGGCATCTATAGAAAGAATCAAGGCTGTTAAGAGATAGATTATTGAAGTTACATTTGATTGAAATTTTAAGCAGTTCATTTAGTTACTTTGACATGTATAACAGTAGGGAAGAACAGAGGTCGCCAATATATTTTTATGATTTTCATGGGAATTGGTGATGTATTTGGATGAAATCAAAGTGATAATTTTTTGCAATAAGCTTGTAACTTAGAAGTGTTTTTCAATCTCTTGCAACAGAATGTTGTGAAATAATATAATATGAGATTTGCTGGTTACAAATGTGGATAGCGTTGCATTTCTAGTAATATAGTGATGGTTGATATGTCACTAGGAAATTGTTGGGAATAGCTCACTTATCTTTAAATTATATTTTTTGTGTCTATGTCTGTCTTTGTAGTGGTTGTGAAAATTTTTTATGTCCCATTTTCTTAGTTTTAGTCAAATTGCAATTGTGGAAGTAAAATCATAATTTCATGTTTTTCCCAAGGTTGATATTTCACATAATTTTTCAATCATTAGGAAATCCTTACGTGATTTATTCCTTTATTAGATTTGGTACGTTCACGAAATTTTTTTTAATGATAGTTTTTCTTTGTTACCAGAAACTTTATCAATGAAGGGTTTGACATTAAATTGCATGGATCGTAAATCTGAAGCATATGAACTTGTCCGACTTGGGCTGAAGGTTGAGATGTTCTCTTTAATTATTGCAGCATTTTACTTTATTTATTTTTGTACATTGTTAGTTTGTTACTCGTGGATAGGGTATTGGCCTAATGTTTGTGCCTCTAATGCAGAATGACCTCAAAAGTCATGTTTGCTGGCATGTTTATGGTCTTCTTTATCGGTCTGACAGAGAATATAGGGAGGCTATCAAATGCTATAGAAATGCATTGAAAATAGATCCTGACAATATTGAAATTTTGAGGGACTTATCACTCTTGCAGGTGTGTGCATACTGATGTTTCACTTATTTTTCTTATGGCTTAAGTAATGACAACTATATTTCAGAGAAAATGTGATCTAAGTTGAATCTTCGGCTTGTACATGAGAAGTTCATCGTCCTCATGTACAAGAATCTTGCTTTTTAAACCATTGTTTATACATGCAAACATTTGTTTCTTGTTGTCTTGAAGGCCCTGAGAAGTTCTTGTGACATTAGTGGTTATTACTTAGCCACAGAACACTTTTGTGAATGACAATCCATCCTGTTGCCTTTGCGCTGCTATATGGACCGGCATTTTAATTTTGCTGGTCATCAGAAGAAACCCAGTTTATGCACTCTGCACTTCGACGTGCTAACTTCAATTTATCAGCTCATTTTTCTATGCTTATAGTGAGTCATTAATTATTTTTTTTTCTATGCTTCGACATACTCAGACTATTTCCATTTATTTGCATGTTGCAGGCACAAATGCGGGATTTGACAGGTTTTGTTGAGACTAGACAACAGCTTCTAACCTTGAAACCAAATCACCGTATGAATTGGATTGGCTTTGCTGTTGCTCACCATTTAAACTCGAAGTACAATTTGATCTTTGTGTTCAAAAATTTTGTTCTTTTAATTTCTTTTTATACATTATAAATAATCATTGAAATCTTTTAATAATTTTGTATATATATATATATATCAGATAGTATTCCTTGCCCCCCACTTCTTACTGCAAGGATATAAAAATCTTGCTTTTTATCTTTAGTCCTCTACTTGATGTTTACACTGAAAAATACAATGTTCTTTATTAGTGCATCAAAAGCAGTTGAAATCCTGGAAGCATATGAAGGGACACTTGAGGATGACTATCCTCCTGACAATGAACGATGTGAGCACGGGGAAATGCTTTTGTATAAGGTATTATTCTGAATTTCGTATATACAGCTCAACTTCATTCATATGACCTTCCACTTGTGGGATGTTTTATTTTATTCATCTGTTGTGAATTTCCTCTGTTGTTACATACGTGAATAAATATAGAATTGATGATCAGATGAGTGATAGCATCAACATTGATTTTTTATTCCACTCTGTTATTCTAGTCTATCATAACAAAATTAGTTTAACCTGGGAGCTTTAATTTGAAGCTAAAGCTTAATATTTATGATTTTCTATTGGCTGATTGTGAATGTGGTGTTGATATTGCATAATGGAGTTTCTGCTGTTGATGTCCTTTTGTTCCGTATGGTCTTTCATATGTAACAAATGCAATTCTTGTGCATATGCATCCTTTTGCTGAAGGGTCATGTACACGTTTATTAGATGCTTTATTTTGAGCTGTGGTTTGGCTTAGTTGCATAGAATGTCAAATAAATTGGCTGGAACGAAGGGATGCACATTTTAGATCTTGGCAAATGTTGATTTTTCTCGCTTAGAAAATGTTATTTGGATTTCTCATGGAGGCTTAAGTATATGATTGTGGAAATTTTCAGTTTCCTTATTGGCATTGGGATATGGATTTCATTGTTTATTGAGCATACATGAATAAAGTACGGTGATTTTTCGCTCATTTTCTGAGCTTCTACCTGCTAGTTTGGGCTGATTCCAAAGGGAGCATAAATATTGGCTAAATTCATGCATGTCTTGAGCTGATTAATTTGGCTCAACAAAAATTTTTCTCACTCAAAATGAGATTTGGGTAACTCCCATGGAAGCTTTGAGCATATGATTTTGGAGCTTCCATTTTTTTTATTTGCTCTGGGATATGCATTTACTTAATTGTTGGCTGAGAGTGCAGAAACAATATTATGGCGTTCCTTTTTTTTTTTTTTTTTTCCTCATGTTCTTGAGCTGTTAGCATGGACTGATTCTAAAGAGAGCACAGCTACTGGCTCCTGATGTATGTCTGAATGATTTGCTTCTATGTTTTTCTTTGGATGATTTGTTGTATGTTTTGCTTTTTTTTTCTCAAAATTTTGTTATTGTTATTATTTATTTATGTTTTAAATTTTACTATATGTTATCTAAATTTTCAAGTGCTTCATTAGTCTTATTGTTGGGTGTTGGAAATTTCTTAAACCATGTTATATTGAAAAAAGTGGAAGCTAGCCAGTTTCCAAAATCAATCTGTATGAATACAAAGCTTAGAAGTGAACTGTGTCTGTTGGCAGATGAGATGACACATAGCATATCATGTTTAAGATGACATGGTTAGGTTTAGACGAGATGAGTTGGAGTTTTATTAATGTTTTGGCTGTACATATTGGAGAACAGTGCAAGAAGATTACATTGAGTAAATTTGGAGGTTTGGATTGGACTTGCATATTTATAGCTTACATATACTATTTCATGGATGCATTCAACGCAGCAGATGTTATATAGAGCTTGCAGATATCATTCTTACTGCTTTACTGACAACACATGACTCCAACAATTTAAATTTATTTTCTTTTGTAAATTATTGCATTCTGTCTTCTCTTGACAGCATTGACCATATGAGCTAGTGACACTTGTGAATTTCCTTTTTTGCGTTGGGTACTAAATGGTAAATATTGTTAGACATCTCAGCAGTTTATTGATGGTTATATCTGCCATTTTCTTATGCCTCCAGATCTCTTTATTAGAGGAATGCAGCTCTCTTGATAGAGCTCTTGAGGAGTTGCACAAGAAAGGGTTAAAAATTGTAAGTGTACCATTGGGTGAATGCAAAGAAAATCTGATAAAATTGTGAGATGATGCTGATAATTGGCACTTGATATGGACTCAGGTTGACAAGTTGGCCTACAAAGAACAAGAGGTTTCACTACTGGTGAAGCTTGGCTGCCTTGATGAGGGCACTGAATTATACAAGGTGTTACTTGCTATGAATCCAGACAATTACAGGTAATTAAAATCTTTTCCATCTGGAAAGGAAACATCCATCTGATAGAAATGGTGCAATTTCTGATAAGTCTATCTATTGGAAAGGAAAAGTACATTACACACACACACACACACACACAAATGCAACAGATACGCGCTGATTCAGGACTGCATAAATCGATGTCTTCTGTACAACTGATTTTGATAGTTGCCTTTGATTCTATATTGTCACAAGATGAGCTCCCTTTTTTGTTGAATGTTTCCTGAAGTTTACAGAAACTATATCAAATTGTTTTTGGGGGAAATCAATGCAATATTAATTTCAGTGAAGCTGTAGATCATGAGGATAGAAATCTGTTTTTGGTTTTTAGGTGCCTTCAGTAACTTCATTATTGGTCCGATACACCGATAGACATAAATTTTTATAGTGCTGTCACAAGAGTATTTATGTGTCACAGATTTATCTGTAGGCCGACTATTACTTTCTAGTTAGATAATAGGAAACTTCTTTGTTCGATTGAACTTTTTCTCCCTCATTCAAGTCAATGACAGGAGGACCAAGATTAAAAAAAATTACAAAAAACCATGAGTATATTCATCTTATATATTTATGTATAGGCGAGCTATTGCTTCCTAGGTAATGGTAAACTTCTTATTCTAGCGAACTTCTTTTCTTGCTTTCAGCTCAATGAAAGCACCAAGATAAAAAAAAAAAAAATCAAAGAATAAATAGTTGTGCTTGTGCATGTGAATACTGGTTTTATGTCTGCATTTTAGAAGGAATCTAATGCTGATGCTTTCTTTTGCTCCATTCAGATATTATGAAGGTCTGCAGAAATGTGTTGGGCTGTATTCTGACAATGGCCTCTATTCAGCTGATGAAATTGATAAGTTGGATGACTTGTACAAGTCACTTGGACAGCAGTATACTTGGTCATCTGCTGTTAAGGTGGCAAATGTTCTCACCTTGTTTCAAGGAATATTTATTGTTCCTTTTTAATTGTTTGTCTAGAGTAGAAATTTTATATTTGGTTTTGTTACGTTTCAAAACCTCTTTCTGTCCCTCTTTTTGAACTCTTTTTCTTTCCTAGAATATTTGCCCTGATGCTCAGAGCTGTAAGTAAAATTTATGCTGTATCAAACATGGAGGATCTTCTGGGTGTGGTTATTGAAGATGAACTGTAATGGTGACATTTGAGTCCTACAGAAACATATAGATGGGTTTTTGAAACTGTCATAATTTGTCCTATCTCCTCTCTGTCTTCTGTGCGCAAAACTTCATGCTTGCCCCATTTTTTCCCACAAAATGATACCCATTCCCTTGTTCTTTTTCTAAGTATGCTTTGAGCCTAAGACCTTCACTTCACCTTACTTCACCTTGATGCTATATGGTGTGTATGAGAAATGCATCTCTATGGAATCATGTTTGTGGGATGCCTAATATCAGATGAACATTAGGAATTTTTTTTCCCACTTTATATTTGTTGTTGACTTGTATCACTGACTCCCACCCTCAACCCCTTACCCCATTTCTCTCTCATCTTTTAACATGTATTTATGTTTAGTTGGATGTGGCTTACTCTTCCCTTTTTTCTCTCCTCCATATTTTAGAGAATTCCGCTTGATTTTCTCCAAGGAGACAAGTTTCATGAAGCTGCAGACAATTATATTAGGCCTCTCCTTACCAAGGTATTGATTGTTATATTTCAAACTAATTCTCACTTGTTTTCTTTTCATGGGAAGTATAATATTTTATTTTCTTGTTGCTTTCAGGGTGTTCCCTCATTATTCTTGGATCTTTCTTCATTGTATGATCATGTTGGCAAGGTAATTCTTTCCTTTGATATTGAGTTATTTGGAGGTTGTAAGCTTATTTGGCTGGTCATTCAGAAACGATTTGTGGTGATGATACAGGCAGACATATTGGGAAAACTTATTCTTGAGTTGGAGCATTCAATTAGAACGACGGGAAGATATCCAGGGAGGTAATTTTTGCATTAGATTTTATGGATGATATTTTATTAGATCTCAATTCAAAACTCAAGGTTCAAAAAACAAAGGAAAAATGCCCAGGGTATCTTAAAGTATCTTTTGGTTCTTTTGTAGAAATTTAATTAGCACTTTTTATGCGTTTTAATCACTCGGAACAATTTTGATATGAGTAATTAGAGGAAAAAAATTATTTGACAATGGTGAAAACATAAAGGGAATAATATTCCTTCCTGTGTTGACAAGTCATTTATTTGTCATTTCTGGTTCTCAGCATCTGTTCTGTGAACCAAATATATTGAATCAAGATTTAAAGTATGACAATGACAGTAGTAATCCCTCATGTTACATGTAACATGGCTCTGAAAAATGAATGCTAAATGCGGAGATGATTACCAAGTGAATCATCTTGCAGTTAGAATTTCCCTCTTGTTTGTTTCTAGCCTGTTTTATTTTTTCGCATTTGTTTGTGAATCAAATTCTGTGGATTTTAATGAAGAGAGTATGAGATGCATATTGGTAATTTAATTTGCTGTGGCATTGTATTGTATTCATATCATGCTTAGTTTGTCTTCCAAAGTTTCATAGAAATCCTTGTGCCTTCTTTCACATTGAGTGCAGGGCAGACAAAGAACCTCCTTCAACTCTTATGTGGACTTTATTTTTCTTGGCTCAGGTTTAGTCATATACCATACTTACATTATTATATGTCTTCATTTTTTTCTCCCTACAATTTACTGAGCTTTTGTTACAATGCAGCATTATGATAGACAGGGACAATATGAGATTGCTCTCACTAAAATTGATGAGGCTATAGAACACACTCCAACAGTGATTGATTTGTATTCATTCAAGGTTTGTTTTCTCCATCCAACAATCTGCAAATCTTTGTTTACAAGGTTCATACAACCAATTTCAACTATTTTTGTCGATAACTATTTTGATTTCTTATGCTGTAATGTGATATGTTCATGATTGTAGTTTCTAGTGTTGTCTCTATCTTTTCTCTCTTTTCTTTTTTGGGGGACTTATTTCACTGCTGTCAGATGTTTCTACCCTTTATAGTATGTTTTAAGAAAAAATTACAGAGATACAAGTTTTATTTATGTTTTTCCACAGTGCTATTTCAGGAAGAAGGGTTTTCTAAGGAAACAGTAATCACTAAAGGTGCCCAAAGGGAACCTGCTATTTTGGTGCCTTATCTAAACTTCTGTTTGTTTGATCACAGAGCCGGATTTTGAAGCATGCTGGTGATTTGGCAGCTGCTGCAGCATTGGCAGATGAAGCCAGATGCATGGATCTTGCAGATCGCTACATAAATA
>CATIWR010704114.1:0-17206 GCA_949677035.1 Omphalea diandra | reverse complement strand
ATATATATATATATATATATATATATATCTGCAACTCATTTGCAAAATTTATTGCCCTAAAATTTTCGTTGCATTTTGTTTATGTTTCATGCCACAAGCAATTATAAGATAGTATATTTCTTTGAATTATTTGAAGTAGACATCAACCTTTGATCGTATCAACAACAATATCATTTTCCAATATTAAGAAAAGAAAAAAAAAAAACAAGTTTAATACTTTTACATAAAAAATTTTTTATCTACACTGCTTGTGTATACCTAACCAATAAGATAAGACGTATTATCAAAATTTCACCAATAAAATCTCAAATTGGCTATAATTACCAAAATTTTATAAAATTAAGTTTTTAAACCATGTGGATACACATATTATTAGTTTTCGGACTCTTGGAGAGTAACCCATGTGGATACACATAAAAATCCTCAAAAAAAAGAAAAAAAAAGGTTATGTAAAATGTTTATAACATAGAGCAAACGCTAGATAAGATCACAATGCCTACAATTAAGGTAGGCTTGGGTATGATGGAAAAATCAAATCAAATTGTTAGAATTGTGATTAATTTGATAAATTTAATTAATTTTTAATTTGATTTAATTATTTGTTTAATATAAATTTAAATTCAAATTTTTAGTTTGATTACTTCAAAATAATAGCTAAATTAATCAAAATAACTAGATTTTTATTGATAATATATAAAATTATGATTTTATAAATATTATGTTATTTAAAATAAATTTTGTATTGCTAATATATAATATATAATGTCATTTAGTAATAATATATATTTATTATTATATTATCATTAAATATATATTTATAATTATAATTTTCATTGATAATATTTGAAATAGTCTTATTTAAATTATAAATAATAATTATTTTGTTAATTCTGTTATAATAGATATAATTAATATTCAATTTTGGTTAATTTTAGTTTTTTATTTATACTCAATTCTATTTGATTGTATATTTAAAAATAAAAAATTAACTAATTAAAATTTGATTAAACGAATGCTCATCCCTATTTACAATTGACTAAAAAAAATATGGTAGAAAATAGATTATAAATAAGAGTTTGGCTTCTACTGTTTAAAATCGATCAAATAGTAACACTTGAACATCATACCTAACTATCTATTATTTTTTTAAAATAATCCCTTGACTATCCAAAAATCATGGAGGAAGGATGGAATGTTATTTGGACTGATCATACCCTTCTACAAATCAATTAAAATAAATTCATACAATTCATTTTGTAGCTATAATAATTCATAATTTAAATGGTGAGGGATTAACAAAACAAATTTTATAGGAATGGTTAGGACCCATTATGGTTGTTATAAAATAAACCAACTAGGATCTACCACCTCCCTCATATCCATTCTCACATCATATACAGTATTGGTTGCGACTCCCACCTTATATCTTTCTAAAATCTTTGGACTAATTTGTGTTTATATATATATATATATAATGCGGCATAAACTTTTATTGTGTGAGAAAATATTTGTCTACATTAAATGCATGTCTCCATTTTATCAGCCTAATTAATAATATTTTGATATCTAAGATAACCACTCAAAACTGCTTAAAAAATTTATTATTATACTTTTTTTCTTAATGAAAGACAGTCATATCTTATTGGATACATATATTCTTATCTTACTAGAAGAATGTATATACTTAGTGTAGATAAGTTTTAGAATTTCAAATTGATCTACCCAATATTCTAAATATTATCAATTTATATTTTTCAATTTTTGGTGATACTGCACGTCTTTTTTTTTCCTATTAATTGATTTTGATTTTATTTTTTTCTTTTTAAGTTTAATGCGTAATAATTATATTTATTGTATTAAAATTTTCTTAATTTATATTATAATTATAATTTGAAATTTATATTATGTATTTCTAATCTAGATCTGTTAAAAAAAATAATACTATCCAAATCACTAATGAGTCAAAAATATATAGAGTAGTATCCATACATTTAATTATAAACATTATCCTTCATAACTAAATAATTATATAATTGAAGTACTTCCACTGACCTAGACACTACATTATACCATTTGGCATATTCTTTAATAAAAAAGAGATTCACATTATTTTGTTTCTTCTTTTATTATAATTGTGTGATTCAACTCTCCCATTACTTTAATTTCATAATTGACAAGAGGATGATTATCTGTCCTCATTCTATCAAACATTTAACAGTACATCAATTATTCTATTATGATTAAATCTCAAAATATATATTAAACCATTATGTGTAAACAGAATGAAAAACTAGCTATAATTTTAGTTCTAAAAATATCAGTGCCTAAATGCAATTAGGTACATAGAAATCAATGCTTAAATGTCAAATTGAAGGATTTGAATGGATGATCACCATAGGTTTTTCAGAGCTCATAAAATCTAACTATATAGCAAACATAAAAAGCTAATAAGATGGCTGCCTAATATTATGCAGCTTCTCCAATGGGATGGATACATTAATTATCGAATTAAGCAAAAATAAATTATCTATACTAAGAAATAATTGAAGATGACTATAAACTATGATTATACAGAAGAGGCTTTATTTTCAAGGCGGAATTGACAACATAAAATAAATGCATTTGGTATAGGCAAGTTGTCAAACTTACAATATTTATTTTTATTTGTCAGTTGCCTCTTATTATGCTTGCATAAGGTCATGGGGTCGATCTGTTTAGCATTATTACTCGAGATGTTATTTTGAAAATCATTATCAATTCTAAAATTCTTTGAAAAATCTTAAATAAACGAACAATTATTTCAGACCATATTAAAGATATTTTAAAATTTTTTAATAAAAATGAAAAAGGAGCTCTCAAGCTTATTTTAATAAAATAATAAATTGAGGTGTAAATAAAATGAATCAAGTTTGAGTCTAGTTTAGTATTGAATTGTTCAAATTGCTTTGCCTATTAATAAATTAAATCTGAATTGAGCATTTAAAAATCATCTAATGAGCAAACAAAGCTAAAATTAGGTGTAATCAAAATTGTCTAAAACTCATCCGCTTAAAAGAGTTTAATTGAATTAAAGTTGTTTTTAATAAAATTATTAATAACTATTTTTTAAAGAAAATAAGATTTCTACTTTAAAATAGTAATATATTTATTAATATAAATATTACATTATAATATAAAATATATATTATTTAAAAAATAGAAAATGTGCAACAAAAACTTTTCAGAAGGTCACTCAATGTAGTATTTTTCTCACCCAAACGAGTTTTGATAAGATTTAGGACATAAGTATTGGTATACCTACATAAACAATAATATTTTTGAGATAATGTAACAATTTATTATCGAATTGATTTGCAAAATTAACAAGTTGAATATTAGTAAATTTGAAATTGATTTGCTAAAATTAACGAATCACGTTCAATTCTGATTTTGAAGTTTATTTAATAAATAATTTAAACTTTAATCAATACTTATCAAACTGAGCTTCAAATTACGAATAGATTTAATTCATTTACTAAGCATAAGTCATAAAACTTTCTTATTTACATGTAAGATCATAGTATATATTATCAATTGAGTCTTTTATGCACTGTGCGCTTATTATTTTTAACCTTCACAATAATGAGAGAGCAATTAGTATAGTTATCAATCTTTTTATGCAACATAGTATTATAGCTTGAAATATAATATAAGCACATCACACGCGCAGTGTACTTTAGAATTAATTAGGATTTGATGAGAAATTCTGTTTGCCTATTCTTTTGACCTTTCGAATGATCAAAAACTAAGTAACCATCCATCAAGATTTCATGAGATTGAGCATCTTCAACACACTGTTTTCAAGTCACAGGTCATATATTGCACGAGTGATAGCTACATTTATACTAACAAAATTCTAATTTCTAAGTTCAATTTGACCAAAGTTTCTAATTTTATTTTATGATACAATAATCAGGTTGCCTAACTTTTATTCTCTTTCTTTTTTCTTTTTTTTTTGGCCTCTTGTTTCCCATCCAATCATGAATAATCACGTGTCCGCTTCCATCGTGCCTTCATGTTGCGCCGTAGGAAGCAGGGGCCCACAGATGCCAGCTCAGCACTTGGGTTAAATTAGTCAAACCACATAAATAGTTAGGTTTGGAATTTTCTTTTAACGCAGGCAATCACAGCTCCGCGTGTGGTTTGGCTTCTTCTTGGTCGGCAACGGCGGCGCTGTCAGTTCCATGTTTTTTTTTCTGGTATTTTACGTCGCTGATATGGACGTTAACCATGTAAATGGAATCTTAGCCACTAGATCAGAAGGTTGCCGAAATGATTGAAATTCCTCAAAATAGTCATCTTTGCCCCGCGTCAATTTGCATAATATATTTGTTTCCCGGAAGAGAAAGGGCAAGGCCAAAGCATGGACCTTAATTAGTAAAGTAACACGTTAATTATGAAATTATAACTAACCAATCACCTTCCTCAAATTAACAATATTATCCTCACTAGATTGACATAATCATAAAATGAAAGGCCTTGAGTAGAAATTTTGTTTTTGGTAATTATTGAATGTACTTGATCTCAAACTAACTGAGGTAACCCTGCAAAAAAGACAAAAAAATGAACTAAAAGAGGCTGAGAATCCACAACCATTCTGACGCTTAAATTGTAATAGTTATTCAAAAGTTGAAGATGATGAAAAAATATAAGATAGTAGAAGTTGAAAGGTTGTATTTGTGTAGCTGTTTTTGTGTTTAGATATTGTTTTTAAATTTATTGATAATAATGTAAGAAAATTATTTGTCTTCATAACTACATAATTACATGTTTTTTGAATATTAAGGAAGTAAGTATTTTCTAGATCTTTCAAATGTTATTGATTGTTGGCTACGTTAATAGGTATTAGAACTATGTTTTCATTTGGTCTTCATTTCTTTGTTCGTCTAAGAAATCACTTATTTATAAAATAGGAGTCAGTCCGTAGGGCATTTTAATATGTGGACGCTATCAATTATGATTAGAATATATTCAATTAATTTATTAATAAATCAAAGCTAAATTTCTTTTGGACAATCTTAAAAACTCATCTTGGGTACTTACAGCAAAATTAAGTCTAAATTATTAGAAAAGTATACACTCTTTTAAAAACTTCAACTTATTAGTTATGTTATTAAATATCAAACAACTCAAAATGAGAATAAATTCCTTACACACACAAAATCTAGAAAAAGGGTAGTTTGGTCTTTTAGAGGGAATAGCAAATTACCTGGTAGTGAATATGTTAGGTGATTAGCATTAGCCACTAAATGATTGAAAAATATCTTTTAAAAGGACATTATATGATAGTAAACGAATCTAAAATCCTACTCCCTCAAGCTGAATACAAGTGCATTTCGCACTTAAAATTGTTTGCCTAAACAAGAAAATAGTACAATTTGTGGCCTTTTTTTTTTTCAGAAAATGCCGCTTTTTTTTTTTAAAAAAAATGGCATTACGTGCTTGCACACGTCTTTGGACATAAATAATTAACTGTAATTAATAATTATTAAACATTAAACGTTAGACGTTGGCTGAAGATTTTTTTTTGTTTTTTTTTCCTTTGATTCTGTTTAGATAAGCTAGGTTAAGTCCACTCTATAACTTGAATAGTAGCAGTTACAGCTAGTATTAATTAAATGGTATCAATCTTCAAGCCCATGATAGCTATGGATTTGGTACAATTACAGCAACATTTGTTCTTCTTTATTGTCATAATAGTAAAAGGCAGGGCCACACTAAAGTTGCCCACCTGCTTTTTATCCACAATATTTAATTTTTTAAAAAAAATTTTGGCTTGTGGGTAAAAGCTGGGGCACAATAACTTGGCCATAGGTAAAGCCAATGTGGTTTTTATGGATAATAGTGGGTAGGATTCAACACTCAAGAAGGCAGGGACCCTCTCAATGGCAACTTTGAATTGTTCATGTGGGACTACTGCTAGAGCTCAAGAACTAAAAACGTCAATCCTTTTGGCTCAATAATGAGTAAGAGCTAATGCATGCATATGAACATGTACTTGGATGAAGACTTCCACCAAAACCCAATCTACTCAAAAGTTGTCACTCAAAGATTTAAAATATATTGCATATCTTCACACCAATAATCGTTCTTTCTTTCCTTTCATTTATAGTAATGTTGTTTCTGCAGGTTACATCTTTGAAAAATGTTAAACAATATCATACCAACAAAAGCAAAACGGTTCTAAACTTAAGTATTTCTATAATGGGCATGATAGAAGTCCTAAATATGCCATACAATTTTAAATTACGATCATACAATCATCAGAATTCAATTCTAAATCTCTGTAAGTGCTTTTAAGTTGCTTACATTAAATCAAGATGTTATTGGCAGTGCAAATAGGTTTTATACGTACCCATTATACAACAAATAATTGACGTCAAACTTGAGGTAATTTTTGAGAAAGAAATAGGCAAAGCAAACTAATCTATATAATATGAAAATTTTAATGGAAAAAAAAAAGCATTTGTTCACAAAGAAAGATGATTGGCCACGAATGATTTTCAAAATACAAGTAAGAAATGATAAGTGTATTATAATTTACAAAATTTTGATGGGTACATGGGTTAAAATGGATTTGTTTGGCATGGCAAAGTAGGATTAAAATTCATGAATTTTATAAAATCTATCACCTTTCTAAATTCTTCATTTTTAAAGGTTTTAGAATCTCATTTAAAAGGTGAGATTTTTTAAAATTTATCATTTGTAATGAGTGATAGATTTTTATAATTATTTTTATATTTCAAGATTAGTCTTATTGAACTATCAAGTCATTAATTTTTTATATTCAATCGAAATGATAAAACTTTTATAAATTCGTGGATTTACAATATAAATTTTGACTAAATCGATAAATTCCGAATATTTGAATCCAAATGAGTCCTAAAAGATTAGTTCAATTTCGCTTTCCCCACATGGTTATATAAATTGTACAAACAGATAGCTTTGGTTAAACAGAAAACAACTAACATAAAGACCTTGAATAAAACAAAAGGAGTTGCTATGTATCTCAATTACATGCAAAAGCATACAGATTGATATGTTCCTGGTCAAATTGAAGCATCATATAATTTATATTTTTGTAGAAGAAATAAGGGAAAAAAGTTGTTCCACACTTTCTCAAGAATGCTTATCGAATATAAATACATTGAGTAATTTTATTGTATTTATATTAAACTTAAATTTAAATTAGTTCTGCACTAATCGAACGTAACATATTACTAATTATATAATATAATAAATGATAATTTAACTCTCAATTTCTTGTAAGTACTTTTAAGACTGTTATTACTAAACTCAATGATAAAATACTAAATAGAAAATTTATAACCTAAAAAATACACTAAAAAAAAAAAGACTATAGGAAAGTTAAAAGATAGAGAGAGTTGAACCTGAAAGTTTGAAACCGCCCAAACAGAAGTTGTCTTAAGATCTACGTTTCTTACCTCTGCAAAAACCTCCATTTATAGGTTTCTGTTGTTCATGACACCTCTTTTTCTCTTAACACACATTTGTCTCTCAATACCAATATCTTTCTATTTGCCCTTCTCTTCAAATCTTGCATTTTCTCTCAGTTTACTCATTTTCATGTTCATCAGCAGAACCCAAGTAACTGTTTTACATAGGAAAATTATTATTTGAGCCAAGCCACGTTTGGTCAGGATTTCAAAGTATGGAAAACAGTTCCATGCTTAGTAGGGATGATGAGCTGATGGAATTGCCGCCGGGATTTCGATTTCACCCAACTGATGAAGAGCTTATAACTCACTACCTATCCCCAAAGGTTCTTGATAACTGTTTTTGCGCTAGAGCTATTGGTGAGGTGGACTTAAACAAGTGTGAGCCATGGGATTTGCCTTGTAAGTCTTTACTTATGCCTTTCTGTTTATATTCCTAGAAAGTTTCGGTTCTTGCTAGATTATATTCTAACTTGTTGGTTTGGTTTATGAAGGGAGAGCCAAAATGGGTGAAAAAGAATGGTATTTTTTCTGTGTTAGAGACAGAAAGTATCCAACTGGTTTAAGAACAAATAGAGCTACTGATGCTGGCTATTGGAAAGCTACAGGCAAAGACAAGGAAATCTACCAGGTAAAAACCCTCGTTGGAATGAAGAAGACTCTGGTTTTTTACAAAGGGAGAGCGCCAAAAGGATCAAAAACCAACTGGGTTATGCATGAATATAGATTAGAGGGGAAATACTCACTGTACAATCTTCCTAAAACAGCTAAGGTCTTGTCCATTGTTTTTTCTGTTTGCTCGGTTTTTGTTCTGCTTTTAGTATGGTAATAGACTAATAGTTTCTTAATGGTGCTATTCATTATCGATCATTGTCTTGCTGTTTTTGCAGAATGAATGGGTTATATGTAGATTTTTCCAAAAGAGTTCTGGTGGAAAGAAAATCCATATTTCAGGATTGGTGAAACTAAATTCATATGGAAATGAATTAAGGTCATCCTTGCTGCCTCCATTGATGGATTCTTCTCCACACAATAGTACCGAGACAAGGACTTCCGGAGAAGGCGATACATCGGGGGTGTCCTGCTTCTCCAAAAACCAAAAACCTCAAGAAGAGATGGTTGATAACTTCAAGAACAATAATTCTTCACTCTTAGCTTCTTCATCTTCTTCTAATATACCCCCTGCGTCAGCTCTGTTTCCGGAAGCCTGTGTTCCAAATTCTTTCTATTGGTCCCAGATTTCTCCAAATTTCGCAAACTTGCATTACCCAGATTCTGTTCTGATGGCAGAACAATCTATCCTGAGGATGTTGGTTGAAAGTCTAGGACCAAACATGAAGCAGAACTCAAAAATGGAGCTATCGCAGGATACTGGTCTTGATATGTCATCTGTGGTAATCAACCCTGAATTAGTTCAAAGGTCCTTCAACGATCAAGAAGCTCCGAATAATTCAAGTTCTGCTGGACCAGTAGGCCTTGATTGTCTATGGAGTTACTGAAGTTAAATTTATCAAACTATAAATTATATTTAGGGCCCAAAAGAAGTATAATTTAGGTAACCTATGGTTTGTGTATAGATTTCCTGTGTCCAAATAATGTACTTTTTACACTTTTTTTCTTTTTGGGTTTGTTTCCCATTGTCAATTGGATGCGTTCAAATTCGTCCATGCCTTATGTTATGAGCCAATCTGCTTGTAAAAAAATGTGTACTTGGGAAATTGATATGCTTAATTGCAATTGATGTTGCAATTGTTGCTTATTAGTTCATTTGTTGTATTTTATTTCGGGTTAATGCAGAAAAGAATTCTCTTCCGGATTCCTGAGTTTGAAATCCATCTGCATAGTTTGAACTCCATCAGTATAGTTTCTCTCCATGCTAAGTCCCTGTTTATTTCACAAAAAAATAATTTATTTGAAAAAATATATATTTTTTTAAAAAACTTTTGAATAACATATTGTTTAGTGTTTAAAATATACTATAACAAATATTAATTTTTTAATTTATAGAATTATAATAAAATTTAAATAATAAATATTTTATATTTTTACTATTTATTATTTAATATAAAAAATATATTAAAAATAAAAATTTTTGTGAGTTTCATTTATCTTCGACTACTATTGTCGGTCAACGTTTGGTGATGAAAAATGATTATTGATAATAAATATATATATATATATATATTTTAAATTTTTATTTGGAAGAGTTTTTCAAAATTTAAAAAATAATTTCTCATTTTTTAAAATGAAAAGTCATCTTTTGAAGACTTAATTTCTCTTTAACTAGAAAAATATTTGTCTAACTAATATTTTTAGATGCATCAAATAAAAAAATATAACAAATATTTTTTTACGAAATAAATAGAGCCTATTTATTTATTTATTTATATTTTTATTTAGCTTAACCACAAATAAACCTGAAGTTTTACTTCTCTTAAGGTTAAACACTTAAACAGATAATTTATGCTATCATTTGAATCCTAATATCTACTCTATCCTATTAGCTTCATTATGATAATAAGTTTCATATCTATTCCATAAATTGATGAAAACTCAATTGATTCTGAAAACAAATGAAAGCGCAAATCAAATTGAACTTTGCTTAAAATATATAATTTTGTTTAAAAGAATCCGCGGTAATGGCTGTGACATGTGGACACTTGTCGCTACAAACATCATTCTATCCACAACTTTTCTTTTTTGAAAAAAACAAAAAAAATGGAAAGCTCAGTGTGCTATGGATTATACCACAGATGTTAACTCTCATTAGGTTTTTGCTAGGGTATGGCATCATCATACCATTAATAATTTTTACTTGGTTATTATTAACTTTTAATTATTGCTAGGGTATGGTATTATATATCATTAATAACTTTTACTTAATTATTGTTGACTTTTATATCTATAAATATTAAATTAATCACATGTTTTATGGATAATTTTACTTAATTAAATGTGAACTTTTATTTTTACAAATTTTAATTTGATAACTCAATTTACTATTTAAAATTAAAATTTTCAGTATTTATTAAGTCTAAGATAGTTTAGTATGATAATATGACTCTAATTTAAAAGTTTTAATTAAATAAAAAAATCATTTGAAATGGTAACTCAAAATAATTTATTTAAAATTTCTACCTAAATAGCTAAATCATTGGTTTTTTAATATTTTTTAGTAAAATTGCTTTTATGTCTATAGTACGTCTTTAAATAATCACTAAATGACTTTTATGTCCATAGTACATCTCTAAATTATCACTAATAAATCAAAATTCTTTATTTAATTTTTATGCATTTAATACATTTTACATTATTATTGACTTTTGTAATTTTATTTTTATATATTTATGAGAAAATTTTATTTTATTATATAATTTTGTTTTTTAATTTTTTTATTTTTAAGCAATTTTAAATATATATTTAATGACCAAATCTTAAAATTCAATATTACAAAGTTAAGTATGCACAATCAAGAATTTTATTGATTTTAATAATTTCAATTGTCAAAAAGATTGATTAGATTTAATACTTAAAATTTTAAAAATTTATTTTATTTAACACTTAATTTTTAATTTTACAAAATACTTAAAAGATGATTTTATAAATATATACAATCAATATCTAGGAAATGAAAATCCCAGCCTTACAAATTTAGAATTTTAAGACTAAATTAGAATTTTAAATTTATAATTTCAATTGTGTTTATTATTATTATTATTATTATTTGGATGGTTTTTGGAGCTACTAAATTAGTGGTAGAGTTGAAGAAAAACTTAAAATAATTTTTATAGTAATTAAAAGCTTCGTGTTCAAGCATTAGTTTAATATAATAGCTGGTATATATATTCCAACTCATCCCAATAATATAAATAACTCTCATTCAATTGAAATTAATTTTAAAACTTCATAAAAAATTAAAATTGAATTCAGAGTAGAGAAATATTCTAACACTTTTCAGGAAAAGTAAGTCAAATATCCACATAACATAAGAATCTCTACATGTAATTTAAAAAAAATGAAAATGAACTCTTAATAAGACCAAATCTATACAGCAAGACAAGGATTCTAATGACTTGCTATTCAGTTTTTAAAACAAAAACTAAGAAGAAAGATGAAATCATCCAAACTTGAAATACACTGGTAATTGCTAATTCTAGAGATTTTCGGCTTTCTCTTTACTAATTTAGTGTAGGAGCATTAAATGATTTCAGCTCAAACATAATGAATTTCAACACCCAAAAAAAATCTTTTTTTTAACAAATTTTTTTAATTTTTTTATTTTTCTGGTGCTCTTGTATGTTATTTTCCCTATAAAGTAGAGAAGAAAACTATTTGGAAAACCCAACAATAACTTCTGTTTCTCAAATTTTCATAATTTCTTTTAAGTTTTCAATATAGGCCAAAAAGCAAGAGATGAAACTGTACTCGTTAACCAATGGCTAGTCTGATAATCAAAACTAGAATTGTAGATTTGGGTAAGATGGTTATATCAAATGAAATCTTTAAAGAACTAACTCAACAAAGAAATAAGGAAATCTCTTTGTGGTAAGTTTTATCATTTTTTATAAAACTTCAATAAGACAACAAACGAGAGGCCGCGAGTTTTAAAAAAAGAGTGAAACTAAGATAATAATTTAGAATTAATTTGTTTCTGAAAAGGAAGAAATAAAATTGCATAATATAATTACATTTAGTTGAGAACTGAAGATTGACTTGGCACCTCTTTTGTGCAAATCTACCAATCTAAAATTGATGAATATTTACTGAAGCAATGATGGATGGATTAAAAGTTAGAATAGGTGATGAAAAAGATTTGGATAAATGGATATGAATGTAAATTTCCAATGATAATACATGTAAAATAGTAGTGATTTTAAAACCAGATCAATCAATAAATCGGTCAGTTGACTAGTTTGCGGATCAACTGATCTGATCAGTCTAATTAGTCTGATTCAATCAGTTTTTAAAAGTAAAAAATATATTAAAAATATATTAAATTATTTAAAATACTTAAAAATATAAAAAGTACCTTGAAAACTGAACCGAACATAATCAAACCGATTATTGTTCTTATTTTTAATTTTATCAGTTTGACCAGCTAATCCAGTCCAATTTTCAAAACACTGTAAAATAGTTATTCACTTCAATTTGATGGCTATCAAGGTAAAAGATTAAATATTTTATGACTGAAAAAATAAAGTAGAGAAATTTTTTATGTATACTGTAGTGTGTCTCTTGGGCATTAGGGAGGGTGGCTGATAAATATTATGTAATTCTTGTTTCAGAATTTTAACAATCACATTCAAGCAAAAAAAAATAATGGAAAACTTTCAAAACTAAGTGACCACGAGTTGGTTCAAAAGATTTGACATGTATGTGCATAGAACTTATACATTGAGCCCTTTAATTCATGTCAAGGATTTACACCCAAGCCTAAGTGCATAAAGAGAGAATCTCAACTTACTTTATTAACATTGTAAAATTCAACATTATATATATATTATTTAACAACTTGATATTTTTTCAATGTGGAATAATTTTTTTTTTTTTTTTTTACAGCTCTAGGCACATTTTGAATATCAATTCTTATTCATATTTCCATCATTTTAAGTATTATGAGTATAATAATTCATAGTTATCACATAAAAGAATGTGAATTTGCTTTGACTTTTCACTTCTGATAATTGAATTCCATCTAAAATAAACATCAAAATAACTCCTTAATAGATTTGCTAAAAATCATTTTTCAATATTCGGTCACAATTGCAAATAATTGTGGTGGTCATTAGGGTCGATAATGATTGATAATTAGTAGTTAATATATTTATGATATATATTTATATGATTCTTTATCAAGTTATTTAAAGATTATGTTAAAACTTGAAAATGACTTTCTTTCTTTTTTTTGAAAAAATGGATTTATTTTCTCTTTAACCAAAAAATTTTTTTTGTTAACCAAATTTTCTCAGCATCTAAAACCCCAAAGGATACATAAAACGATTTCTTGAAAGAAATAGTGAAACAAATGAAAGCTAGATAGGTGTGAATTTTCTAATCCATTTATTGAAATACAGAAAAATTATGTATTACCCCTTATCAATGTCGTTTGGGAATAGCGACTTGTGTAAAAAACTCGAGCGAGGGTTCAATAAAAATTGGATAAATTCAAAATATGCTTACACAAATAAACTAATCAAATATTTTATAAACATCACAAATATTATAACATTTTTAATATCTTGAATAATTAAATTTGAGATATCTTTAGCGTCAGAATCTGAGTCTTGAATGAAGTTGGTCTAAAGACATTGTCATCTATAGACTCCGCAATTACATTTGTTGCTTCTTGTTAACTCTTTATATTAAAATGCAAGATGCTTAGGTTAGGCCACCAACCAAAGTGATCAATGATTAATAATAAAATAGCAAATCACAGAAGTACTTAGCGTGTCAGAGAAAGCAAATCACATCTAACCAACTATCAATCCAAAGAAATTCCAAGTTGTGCAGGATGGAATGTCCTTTGATAATCTTTGATGTGATATATTAATACGTAATTAAATATAAATTTAATAAATTATTAAATTAATTTTTTTTATTATATAACATTTCATTATATCTTATTAAAAATTACTTTTGAAATTTTAAAATTTTAACATATATTACTTCAATTAGGATATCTTAAAATCTTTATAAATTCAATCAAAATATTTCGAAAATTTAGAACTCATATGATCATGAGCTGTCTTCCCAAAGTCAAAAAGTTTGAAATTTACAATTTAAAGAGTTTAATACGTATAGTAAATGAACTCATATCATTTGAGTTACTAAAGAGCAGGCCAGATATCTTTTCACATAACTTTGATTTCATTTGAAATTAATGTTTTATTTAAATATAATTATTTTAAAAATATTTTTTGTTAGACCAAATTTTTTTAAAAAAAAATTCTTAGAACTTTTAGATCTTCATGTGATATTTTTTTGAATTAGATCTTCATGTGGTATTTTTTTAATCCAATCTTGTTGATCTTCTATCTCTTTTTTCTTCATATTCCAAATTATAGAGAAAAGACTAACCAAAACAAAAATAAAATAAAATAAATATTAAGTGTATAAATAAATCGAGAGAACTAACAAATAGTTTGTTGAATCGAGTAGATCTAGATTTTAAGCTCAATTAAGTTTATTCGAGCTTAAATTTAATATTTTAAAAATTTTAATAATTAGTCAAGCCAAATCAAATTGGATTCAAATATTTCATCGAACTAAACTTGAACTTGAACTTAAATAATAAATCTCAATCGAGCTCGAGCTAAGCTTGAACTCCAATTTCATAGGATTCGAATCAATTCAACTCGATTATACTCTTAATAAATACATTAAACAAAACTAAAAGCTTTTCTGCTTGAAAACCATTGACTGAATTTTTGCATCTCTCTAATATGGAAGGTTTGTTTCGGTCTACATAATTTTTTGATTTAGTTCCATTAAAACAACTTTAAGAGTGTTAACTGATTCTTGCTAATATTGTCCACCAAAATATTAAAACAAGAAAAACATACGAGTAATAAGATTCAATCAAGTGAAAGTACACCCAGTTAAAAAAAGTTAAACAACTATCCATCAGATTACCCATTTAAAACCTCCAAGATCAGGTCATCAACTATGTGCTCCCCTCAATCCCCATTTGCCTTTTTCTTCCAGCCTAAATCACCATCATCCCCATCACCACCATAAGATCTTGATTTCTTCCTGATTCCATATTCAAAACTATACTTATTCTCTTTAAAATCCCTATCTTTAGCCCTAATTCTCCCCTCTTCAACTGAAAACTCAACCTTCTCATCAAGATACGTACCATAAAACCTCACAAAATTAGGAAGATCTGAGAAATTCAAATGTAATAGTCAAGTAACTGACATTGTGATCACTTTGGCTTGGTGAACCAAGCAGTGCTTGCCATGATGTTCGGAAGCCTTTGCACGTGGTGGTTTGGTGGTGAATTTGGTTAGTTGGATTTGTTATTGCTTGAGAGAGAGAGAGGTACTTACATCCATATTAGGGCTTCATTTATTTCATGGAAAATATTTTGCTGAAAGATATTTTTTTTTACACTTTTTGATATTTGATTCGTTTAAAAAAATTAATTTATAAAAAATATTTTTCTAGTCAATAAAAAATTAAGTCATTTTTTCAGAAAATGACTTTCTATTTTCAAAAGAAGAACTTGTTTTTCAAATTTTAATAAATATATACAAATAAAAATAAATTATATAAATATATGTTTATTATAATTAGTTATTTTGATTACTAGCATTTATCATCAAGCTGCTGGCATGTGATAGTTATTGATAATAAGTCGACACATAAAAATTTTATTTTCAATATATATTTTTCCTATGTAGAATAACAACTAGTATAAATCTAGAATATTTATGGTCTAAATTTTACTGTAATCTTATAAATAAAAAATTTAATATTTTTTGTAATGTATTATAAATACCAAAAAATATATATTATTTAAAAATATTTTTTAAAGTTCAAAAAAATATTTTTTAAAAAAATTCTATAAATAAATTATTTTTTTTTATGAAACAAATGGACCTAAGAGAGAAAAGCAAAGAGAGATTTGGTGTTTTAGAGTTTGGTTGGTGTAGTGAGTGTTTGGTGATGGTCTGATGCTAAGCTTGCCGGGCCAAATTTGTTGTAACTTGATGGGAAGAGAGGGAGAGATTGATACAAAGAGATGAGAGATATTCCATTTTATTAATTCATTTCTTTAAAAGATAAGATTTATTATACGAATTATTTCATTTAATTTAAAAACTTTGATTTTCTTTTTCTTTAATTGATTAACAAAAATGTGTACTTTAATTAGATGGAAAGACTAATCAGTTTAATCAAATTAAATGGCATGGAAATTTTAATTATTTTCAAAAATATAGCGATGACTAATGAATTAGTCAAAAAAAACTGAGGGGTGAAATTGGAGGTGACAATTATCCTGCCTTCTCTCAGGGACTATTTATTTATCCGTTTGGCTTGTTATATATGGCAGAAAGACGGTTGCATAACTGTGCTTTTGATTCAATGTTTGTTTCCACACTTTTTTTTTTTTTTTGAAAGACACTTTTTGGCTTTCTTTTCACCTCATGATTGAAGTAATTCATCATTAATCTAATCAAAGTTTAAGGAAGAAAAAGGAAATGGGAATTTACCATTGCATCCTTAACTAATTTCTTATCCAGAAAATGTATCAAAGTGAGTGGGAATTCAAAAGAAAGGAAGCAAAATGTGCATAGACATCAATATTTATATGGGTTGCACTCCATCTTATAAATAAGATCAAATAATAAGATCCATTCATACTTGTAAATGTTGTGTATATACATATCTGCAGTAGGCATTTGGTGTTATTATTGCGTTTACAATCCAAAATGGATGCACAGGCCAACGTATGATTGGATTTTGGGAAAGGTTAAATTTTGAAATATTTAATTTCAAAAGCTAATAGATGCATTTTCTTATTTATTTACTTATTGTCAATGAAAATTAAATAAAATATATTATTATCTAAAATTTTAAGAATATACTACAAATTAAAATATTTTTTCAAATTAATGCTTATTTTATACTAAGTAAATAATAACAATATGAAACTAATATATTTGAAATATATATATATATATATATATATATATATATATATA
>CATIWR010704102.1:0-12745 GCA_949677035.1 Omphalea diandra | reverse complement strand
AGGGAGAAGAGTGAGCTGCCTAAGGTTTTCCAATTATGGGACAATAGGTAAATAATTTATCTTCTTCTCCACTGAAATTAACCTCTCATGACATGTTAATCATGCATGGTTAGTGAAAATTATGGAGTAATTGAGGTAGAGCTCTTGGATGGAAGTTGTAATCTAAGAGAACAAGAGTTGATTCTGTTGATTTTGCTGTTAGAGCAGAATTTTTCACCCATGATTTCATAACCCTATAAGAGGAATTGTGGAAAGTAAAAAACATGAAAGTTGTAGCCTTATGTCTCATATAAATTCATATGAAACAGTTTTACTTGAATCTATGTGTGTGAAGAGATATGGTTCCTTCATCAGGACTGGGTCAAATCCAAACAGAGATGATCTCAGTCTTCTGTTTTGTTATATTTTGATGACTTTATATTCTGATTTTGATAGAGTGAAAAACATGAAACTTGTATGGTTATATTCCCTCTAAATACCTGTTAAACAGTTTTGATTAATTTGCTGTGTGGAAAGAGATATGGCTTATTGATTGGGACTGACTCTGTACCCGGATGACACACCACCTTTCTTTTAATTCGGTTTTCGAAGAATTTGATGACCATAGACTCAGAATTTGATGATGGTCCAAACTTGAAAGTTGTATATTTATGTATGATATACATACCTGTGAAATATTATTGCCAAATCCAGGATGGTTGCTGAGATATTGTCCCTTTATCATGACTGGTTGTTAACATGTTATGAACCTACTTGCCCTGAGATTGGTCTTTTGTTTTGGTGACCTTATAGACTGAACTGGATAATGAGTAAAACATAAAAAAAAATATTCATTTATATGTTTTGTAACTGATGGTAGATTATTATTGCAATTAAATTTGTACAATTTGAGATACACCCAAGAGAGTAAGACCTACTCAGACTGAGAGGACACTGCAACAGGGCAACATTTAAAAATTCACCACATTTTGTGTGTACCTAATATTAGTCTGAAATTTGAATATGTTGTCTCATTATGTCTAGTTTTTTTGAAAAAAAAGAATCAAGCCATTTGGATAAGTATATCAAGAGTTATTGTTGTGAGAGTGTTGCGAGCTCAGGTTGCCATATAAGGAATATATTCATAAACACTAGGTCCACTTGCATGGATCATGCACCAAGCATTCATAATCATTTTGACATACTTGTAACCATGTATGTATCAAATGTTAGGATCTCAATACTTTAAAGAAGCCCTACCATAAAAGTTGGTCACATCAAAAGGTGAGTAAAAACCATAATTGGATTCAATGGTGTATGTGATAATTGTATGATATGATTATGTTCTATTACATGTATATATGATTGAATTGTTACATGTTACATGAAAACATAAGTCAAGTGAGAACGATTGAATTGTTACATGTTACATGGGAATACGGGTCAAGTGAGAATTAAATGCTCTTAACGATTACTTGGCATATCATTTGTGAATAACCACTTGTATATGGAACTAAAAGGGGCGTTGTGACTGACTTATCAAACACTTGCAAATTACAGGAAGATGGACCAATAGGTCCCAAATCATATGTTATATGAATCATATGAATATTTCGGGAGCAATGTTTGCCTTGCTCGGTCACGACAAAAACAAAGCTATTGCATTTGCACTTGCATAGTCAATTGTTATACTTGCAATGTATCTTGATGACATTTGATTATGGATTATGCTATGAGAATTTGATTATTGTTTTTAATCACTGAGTTGCGACTCATCAAATCTCAATTATTTTTTAGATACTGAAGCAAAGAGTTTGGATACTTTGTTATATAAAGTTTTGCATAGAGACACATTGAACACAGGTCGTCGGCTGAACTCTAACTCTCTCTCCTTGCGTCATGTACATACATTTGATAGGAACTAGTTATGGTCACTAGTCCTGACATTAGTTAACACATGTGTACATTAAATACATATGGAATTATCTATGTATGATGAATAAACCTTAATGTGTATGCATTTCTGAACATGAAATGCCATGATTTGCAACTGAAGATGATAATTACAGTTGGTGGTATCACAGGATTCAAGCACACGCGGGGTAGACCTGCAAATCCCAGATGTTGAGTGCTCTGATAGGTACCAGTTGTAGCCACGTTGTGATGTTACAATTTGTGGTATCAAAGCTGATTTACAAATGAGAACAATGGATGTCACAGTTATTGGTTTGACAAATGAATTTAGATGTTATAGTTTTGGTATCAGAGAGGGCTCAAGCATACACGGGGCAGACATGCAAATCCCAGTGTGTATGACATCGCGGGGCCGACGGGCAAATTCCAGATATTGAGTGCTCTGATTGGTACCGATTGTAGCATTACAGATTATGGTAAAAAAATTATTTAGTATCAGAGCAACATGATTTGTGAACACAATTGGTCGTTACACTTATTGGTATCAGAGCAATATGAATACGATCGTTACATTTGTTTGTATCAGAGCAAATATGAATACGGTCATTACATTTAGTGGTATCAAAGCCATATGAGTTTTGTCGAATGAATATGGCTGTTACATTTATCATGAAAACTTTCTATTTTATTTTCTTTTTATTTTGATGTTTGCTAGTAATTGCATTATCAACTAAATTATGATGAACCCTAATACAATCTTTTCATTATTTTATGGGATTCAATTGTGTTTGCTCGTTATCTCTTTGAATTAATATGTCCATAATATTGATTCTTGTTTTACAATTCTTTAAACTTAGATTAGAAATCAAGTTATTGAATAGATTTAGCACAATTGAAAGGAGTTGCATGTAACCCTAGAGATAGGATAACATAAATCCTCTTGATTAGGGTCTAACCAAATAGTAAAATTCAATGAACTATAATGCAATTTTAGGGGTTTTAATTAGGAAGATATTCCAATTAATCAACCTAGAATTAGATGTTTAATTATCTTGAGAAGGATTTTAACATACTAGAGGAATTTCTACAGTTCATAAATATTGAATTAGATTATATTGTTGAAAAATTAATTTCTTAATAAGTCTTAGGGGGATTCAATACTTGAGTGTTATTTGTCATATTGGTCACCTTTTTCCCACTCTCTAGTTCACATTTTCATTATTCTAGCTTGTGAATTATTTTATTTTAGTTTTTTAATTAGCTAATTAATTCACTAAAATTTACTGGTTAAATAATAGAGAAAAAGCTAATACTGCTACTTTTAGTCCTTGAGGGATTGATACTCGATACTCCTACACTATACTATACTTGATAGGCACACTTGCCTACTCGATCTATAAGTGTTGGCCTCGGACTGTATCAGTATGCAAATATGGGCATGTTCCATACAAGTGTACCCAGTGTTTATGCATATTTTCCTCATTTGGCAACCTGACCTTGCTACACTCTCATAATAATAACTCTAGATATACTTATATAAATAACATGATTCTTTTTTTTTCAAATAAATTAGACACATAATGATATAGCATAGTCAAATTTCAAGTCAATATAAGACATATAGAAAATGTAGTGAATTTTTGAATTTTTTCATATTTCAATGTCATCTCAGTCTAAGTAGGTCTTATAATATTGGTTATATCTCAAATTGTACAAATCAAATTGCAAAACTGATTTACCAAAAGTTACTAACACATAAAGGAACATTTTTCAAGTTTTTATTCATTATCTAATTCAGTCTATAAAGTCACCAAAACAAATGACAAATCTCAAGGTGAGTAGGTTTTCAATATGTTAATAATAAGTCATGATGAAGGGGCAATATCTCATCAACCATAGCAAAAATATTTTATAGGAATGTATATTAGACATAAATATATAACTTTCAAGTTTTTCACATCATCAAATTCAGATTGTATGGTCATCAAATTCTTAGAAAATAGAATTAAAAGATTGATGAGGTTTCATCAAGTTTAGGGTCAGTCACAATTAATGAGCCATATCTCTTTCCACACAATAAATTAAGAAAAACTAATTTACATGTATTTTGACAAGATATAAACCTACAAATTTCATGTTGACTTTGTCTAAATCAACATATAAGGTCATCAAAATATATGAAAACAGAAAGACTGAAGAGATTTCGGTTGGTTGGAAATTCAATATTCCTCTTTTAGTCCCTCTTCTTCACTCTTTTATAATCCTCATATGCTCCTTATACTTTTAAATAAGATCTAAAACACCATTATTTATGATGTTATATCATGCACACAACATAAGATAATTTGTCATGCAACTATACAAACATTACATATATGTTCATGTGTCCCAAATGCAATTGTGCAAGTGTCATCGTCTTGCTTATCTAATTCACATATCTAAATAATCATTTATCCAATGGATATGTTCATGTGGAATTTCATATTATTTATGCAATGAATTTGTTCATGTGATAATGCTAATGAATGAGGAAAGGGATGTTACATTTGTTCCTAAAAATGACTCTAGATCCATTTTTTATCATTCTTAATACCTTAAATGGTGTTCAAATTATATTGTGAAAAAGGGTGAAAGCATAAGTTTATGAGTTGAAAGTAACATTTTTTGTGGACTTTTTCTAGAATTCTTCATTTGGGTATTTAGTCTTTTTACACTTTTCTTCTTTATCTTCAACCTAAACAAGACTTCTTCTCCATTTCTCCTCAGTTTTTAGTAGTCCAAAATAGAAATAAACTCTCTCAAAACTTCTCCTCCATCCATGGGTACCAATTCAAGTTTGCTCAACCATCTTCTTCCATCTTTTAAGTAAGTTGGTGACTTTCTATTATTTATTTAAAGTAAGTTATAATCATCCATATTCATTTATATTTGTTTATATTTAAATACATGTGTTTATGGGTTTTTTTTTTGAGCTTGATGGTGATTGAAGAGGTGAAGTTTGGTGCTAGTTTAACATGAAAAGTGATGTTGTATTCAAAAGGAGTTATAAAAGTGCTTGAAGTGCATGAGTTGTTTCTTTTAATTCTTGATAATTAATGTTTAGTTAGATATTAACTAATGTTCTTATATTCATGTATAAGAAAATTAAACTTAATTGTTGTTTTACACCATAGTTGAACTAAAGGAAATATTGGTATACTATATTGAAGCTTTGAAAGGAGTTGATGTATATATATTGAATACATAAATTCTTAATGATTATTGAGTTTATAAATGTTAATTAGTATCCTAATCTTTATATTTAAGATGAGAATTAAAGCTTCAATTGTGTTTTACACATTAGTTGAGATCAAGGAAATATTGATATCTTAATGGACTTTATGTAAAGGAATTATGTTTATGAGGAGAATTGATGTTAAATTGAGTTTCTTGATATTGTTTGACACTCTAGACCTTATGATTAGTGTTATATGAGAATGGAGGAGATGTTCTTCATTTATATGGTGGTAGGATGTTACATGGATATCTTAATGAGTATATGGATGATTTATAATGAGAATGAATATATTGATGAATTTAAAAGCATGAATTGATGATCATGAAATGAGTTAAGGATTATGATTATAGATTTCATCATAATTTAATGGTGATGTTATTTTTGATATATTATGAATGAGATAAAAGGAAAATGGTGACAATGAGCTAAGTATGAAGGATGATACTTATATTATAAGTTAGAGTCAATGAAAGTTATATTTGTGTTGGTTGATTGATGTTTAGGATTTTATTATCCCTATACGGTCTTTTGCCTTATTAAGCTATAAATTATGTTTATGTTATATATTTTATGGATGTGTTTGAGCGAACCTCCATATTTTAAATGTTATAATAATGATGCAATAAAGGTCTATGTTTAGGCATATATGTGGGGATGATTGAGAATGAGTAAGGATCAAGCTAAGAACAAGTAACGCTAAGGTAAAGAGATTTTTTTTTTTTTAAAAAAAAAAATATCGAAACCAAAGCAAGGAAGAGTTTTGGCTAGCAATAAAAGGTGAGGGAATTTAGTTGCTTTTCATTATCCATTGTATATGTGCATAATGAGTTTAAATGTATGGGCCATAATTGGCCAAGATATGTTAATATAAAAGTTAGATGCATTTTTATGGATGAAATGAGATGACATGATATAAAATGTTATGTTTACATGTTATGTGATGTGAAGGCAGTTTAGGGAAGATCTGGGAATCCAACGACTCAAAGTTATTATACAAGGAGTTATTATACATGCATGAAAGGGCTAGTGAGGTAACTTTTTTGTAAGCGCATGGCTAGTAAGGCAACCCTGTGTGAGCAAGATAAGTAAACCAAGTAAGGATTCCTATAGACTTGACTATCCATGTATCCATGTTTTACTATGTAAATGATGTATGCAGATGATGTGCCATGTAGCTAGAGATGCATTCATGTAAAGGCATGTGAGCATGCATTATAAGTTTCACATAAGGAGCTCACCCCTCACACATATGGATTGTTTTGCAGGTTGAGCATAGGATTAGTGTAACGATTGATGGTTAAAGGTTACAAGTTATAAATGAAGGTTTTGAGTTACGTATCATATGTTGCCAAGGTACTACATTGTTTCTTTGTAGTTGCATCAGTGATTATGTATATATATAATTGGAAAAGTTATAAATGAATTAAGAAAATGTTAAATATATCTTGTATTCTTAGCAATCTCTACAAAGTGTAAGTTATGAATATTGTGATATGTATATGTCTAAGGTTAATGTAATGTTAAATGGTTATGATGCATGATTAATGGAAACAATGTTGAGGCATACTAAGATTTATGGCCTATGTAAAATAAATGTTGAATGCTTATGCCAATGAAAGGAATGTTATACTTAGAGTGACCTTAAGTGGACCATTGATTCTAGGATTGTCTAAATGGGAAAGTTTTATATTCAATGATGTATATATAATGAAGATAAGTAAAGGAAAGAATGAAAAGGAATTGACTAGTGAGTTTAGACTCCCCCACTTATGACATGATAAAAAAAAATGAATTAAATGACTATAGTAAAATATAAGAAAGTATTTTTGTGAAATGTTTGGGATCAAGCTTAGCTTGAATTCGATCTCCCATTTAGATTATCCTAAGAATCTAAATAGGGCAAATGAAAGCAAGAAATGTTTATGGCTAATCAGAATAAATTTTAAATTCAAAGTTTCAAAGAGCTAGTGAATAGGGTTTAACCATGAGTAATTAGGTGTGTTATGGTTTCTATAGGCCTTAAGCTTTTTTATTTCCTGTATCGCTACGGTTTGATTTCTAAGTTGTGATAAGATTCCATTTATTCAAGGGCAACCCTAATCCACACTTTGGACACTCATAGTGGTGACTCCATTAAGACAAAAATTAACTTCACATTTAAACTTTGGTTCACATTTTACCATATTGACTTTATTACTGATTAATCCATTTCATTCATTTAGCCTCCACACTTCATCACATGTACTAGGTTTGCCCTTATAAAATAAATGAATTCTCCAAACTTGAGACTTAAGCTCCATTTATGCTTAAAAGATAGTGAGGAAGGTTCATAACTTATAAGCTATGTACCTTTTGGTATATCAAATGGAGGTTATGACAACCATCCCCTAAGCTTATGGGAACCATCAACTATAACAACCATCTTAACCATTATGCACATGTAGGAGCCAATAGCATCTTGGAATAGGATGCCCCTTTTATTTGTATTTCTTCTTTAAAGAAGGGTTGAAGTCCTTAAAGAACATGACTAGATACCCTTTCCCCTTTCCCCATGTAAATACAATGTTCCCTTATCCCTTTTATGTAAATTTCCCCTTGTGTAAATGTAATGTTACCTCATTCCCCTTTAATGTCACTACCCCTCATGTAAATACTTGTATATTCCCCTGTCCAGCGATGTTAAAAAATTCATTCCTTATGTACATCCTTTGTTTTCTCTATTAAAGGGATTCTTCATTTCCTTATACATCTTTTCTCAAGTAAAGTAATGTAAAGAGTTTCCTTTTATCGCCTTTATCATGTTTTTAGTTATAATGCATATGTTCTTTTAGGACTTTAACTCTACTTTCTCTGAGATGACTATGTGTATTCTCCACCCCCTATTTATAGAAGAATGAGGGCCCACCTAAGAATAAGCCTCAAAGACCTAATGTGTGGGAGGAATAAGGATGGGAGGATCTTTTACAATAATGTGTGCATACCATGCATACATGCATTATTTATCTTGTTCATGCTTCACGCTAACAACTTTTGTTTTGTAGCCATCATAACTCCATCCAAACCCTCGAGGAAGAGAATGGGGAATTGATTTGCTAGGAAAAGCAAGATGACTAACCATATCCAAAGACCAAAGTTGATCGTGGAATTGATCATACCACCTAAGATCATATAGAGGATAAGGGCTGACCTAAGCCATAAATCAAAGAGGTGAATAAATGCCTCAATAAGATTCTAATGAAGGTAGATGTCACAACTTGGATTTTGAATCATGTCGACACTAAGGAATAGGAAGGCTTAAGGCCTCTAAAACCCATAGCAAGCCTAATTACTCATGGTTAAAGCCCATTTATAAGCTCTCCAATACCTTGAGTCTAAAATTTGTACTAATTAGCCCATAAATATTTCTAATTATCATTTTTCCCATTTAGATTCTTAAGATAATACAAATGGGAGATAGGGATTTAAGCCAATCTTGATCCCAAAAATTTCATAAAAACACTTTCTTATATTATACTATAATCATCTAATTCATTTCCTATCATGTCATAAGCGAGAAAGTTGAGATTCACTAGTCGATTCCTTTTTATTCTTTCATTTACTTACCTTCACTATATACATCATTAAACTTAAAACTCTCCCATTTAGACAATCCTATAATCAGGGGTCCACCTAAGGTCGTGTTAGCTATAACATTCCTTTTATTATCATAAGCATTCAACATTTACCTTACATGGGCAATAAATCTTAGTATGCCTCAACATCATTTCCATTAGTCATGCATCATAACCATTTCACATTACATTAACCTTATACATACACATGCACAATATTCATAACTTACACTTTGTGAAGGCTACTAAGAACACAAGATATATTTAACATTTTCTTAATACATTTATAACTCTTCTAACTATAGGTATACAACATTACTGTAGGCAACTATGAAGAAACAATATAATACCTTGACCAAATATATGATACATAACTTAAAACCTTCATTTATAACCTTTATCTTTAGCAATCGATCATGAGATCAATCTGATGCTCAACTTGTAAAATAATCAATATGTATGAGGAGTGAGCTCCTATAGGAAACTTAGTAAGGAATTTATATTATCCATATGCATGCTTACATGACTTTACATAAATGCATCTCTAGCTACATGGCACATCGTCAATATATATCATTTAATAAAACATCACATACATTGATAGTCAAGTCCATAAGAATCCTTGGTTTACTTATCTTTCTCACATAAGAGAGTTATAGTCATGCATTGGAGGGAGAGTTACCTCACCAACCATGTCTTTCTCTTACACAGGAGAGGTTCCTTACCAGCCATATCATCCATGCATAACATTTTATTTTCATATATTAATCATATCATCCTTGCATGGCTAACTACAACTCTTTAGATTCCTACTTCTTTCCTAAACTACCCTCACATCATATGGCAATTAAACATAGCATTTCATTCTTGATATTTCATGCCATTCATATAAATGCATGACTTTTATATCAATATAATTTGGCCTACTATGGCCTATATATAAATTAATGATGCATGTATGTAATGGACATTAAATGCTATGATAAAATCCATTACCTTTCATTGCTAGCTTTAGCTCTTCCTTGCTTTGGTTTTGATCTTTTTCTATCTCTTTACCTTAGCCTTACTTACTCTTAGCTTTATCCTTACTCTTAATCATCTCACCCATACACATGCCTAAGCTTAGACATCCATTATATTATAACTATAACATCTAAAATATGGAGAGTTACTCAAACTCATCCATAGAACACATAAATATAACACATATCATAATGAAGCAAAAGCTTTTATATAGACAATTATGTCCTAAACATTCAAGCATCCAAACATAACTTTCATTAACTCTAGCTTATAACATAACTATCATTCTTCATATTTAGCTCATTGTCACCAATTTCCTTTTTTCCCATTCATAATAACAAAATTAACATAACCATTAAATCATGTTAAAATCCATAATTATAATCATTAACTCATTTCATAATCAACGATTTATACATCTAAATTCATCAACATATTCATTTCTCATCATAAACCATCCAATACTCATTAAGACATTCATGTATTATCCTACTCTGACTAAATGAAGAACATCTCCATTCTCATATAACACTAATCATAAGGTCTAGAGTGTCAAAAAATATCAAAAAACTTAATTTAACATCAATTATCTTCATAAACATAATTCATTTACATAAAAGCCCATTAAAACATCAATATTTCCTCCACATCAATTAAGGTGTAGAACACTATTCAAGCTTTAATTCTCGTCTTAAAAATAAAGATTAGCATGCTAATTAGTATTTAAGAAGTTAGTAATCATTATGAATCATGTAATCAATCCATGTACATCAACACCTTTTAAGGCTCTCATTGTATACATCAATATTGCCCTTACTTCAACTAAGGTGTAAAACACCAATTGAGCTTAATTCTCTCCTTAAACATGAATATAACAACATTAATTAAGATATAATTAACCATTAATCATCAATAATCAAAAGAAACAACTCATACACTTTAAGCACTTTTATGACTCCTTTTAAAGACAACATCAATTTTTATGTCAAGCTAGCACCAAACTTTATCTTTTCCATCTCTACCAAGCTCAAAAACACCATAAAAACACCTATCCATACATATAAAAAATATAAAAGAAATATGAAAGGTTATAAATTACTTGAAACAAAGAGGAGAAAGTCACTAACTTACTTGAAAGATAGAGGAAGATACATGAGCAAACTTGATTCTCCTAAGTTAATTTAGTAGCCATTGATGGAAAAGAGGTTTTTGGAGGATTTTGGTGAGTTTTGAACTACTAAAAATGATGAAAATGAGGTTGGAGTCATGTTTAAGAAGAAGATAAAGAGAAGGAGGTGTAAGAAGACAAAAATGCCTAAATGGAGTTTTCTAGAAAAGGCCTACCAAAAATATTACTTCCAACCCATAAACTTATCCTTCCATCCTACTGTCCTTTTCCTCAATACACCATTTTTAGGCATGAAGCATAATGAAAATGGATTTAGAGTCATGTTTAGGTAGAAAATAAAGATGAAAGGGTGTGAAAAGACCAAAATGAATCAAACCATTCGAAACCTTTGCTTCCAACATTTTGTTCCTTTCCTCAACAAACTTTAAGTACCAACTCTATATGTCTAAAATACATCTAGAACATATAATTATCATGTCATTTAAATTTATATTAGGTATAAAAATTAGGCACACAGTAAGCAAACATGGGCAATAACATTAAGACAAGGCAGTAATGCAAATATCTAAGTATTACTTCCTTCCTTCAAAACACGTCAAATACAAAATTTAGGAATCTAAAATACATCTAAAAAACTTCATTAACATGTCATTTCATCACATATTAAGTACAATGACATACCTTAGTAACCATAAAAAAATCATCCACCTAACTTAGCTTATACCTTAGCTTCCATCATCTTTCTTCATTTCTTTTAACATATCCTTTAACATAATTTCATTCCATATAAAATATTGACATATTATTAAACTTCTAATTCTATCATTCATTCATGTTTAATAATTATCATTTCTTACGTACTCTCATTTACATATTTTACCTTACCCTTACTTCCTCATTATGATTTAGCATTTATTGCCTTCATATCTCTTAGTCATTTGTTATAACTCATATTATATATTACTTATTCATCATTATATCATTAAAATCATCAACATTTAGCTTTCTCATGCTCATCGCTTAAAGGAAGGAGTCTTTATTTATGAGAGACCCCTAATAACCAAATTTTAGGCTTTATAGTAAATACATCCGCAAGTAGGACCAATAAAGGGAAAGTGTCGATGGAGGCATCTCAGCTAGTGGTGATTAATGATGGCCTATTTGGGATGAAAGAGTATCATGAGAGTAAGCTAGCTAAGGAAGTGGGGAGTACTACTACAACTTCTAATAAACCTATAGAGAGTGAGAAAGAGAGCACTCAATTTAATGTATCCTTTGGCAAACAATCTAGCCTTGTTTCTAGTGATGACACCTTGCTCATCTAACTTCTTCCTAAACACCCATTTACTACCTATAATTGGGTGATTTTTTGGCCTAGGTACAAGTTCTCATACTTTGTTTCTCTTAAATTGGTTGAGTTCTTCTTGTATAGCAAGTACCCAACTTTCATCTTTAATGGCCTCATCAATTGATTTTGGCTCTAATTGAGAAACAAATGCAAGATTGTTATCCAGAGGATGAAGTTGAGATCTAGTACTTACACCCTTTGATGTATCACCAACGATCAAGTCTTTGGAGTGATACTTGGAGAATTTCCAATCTTTGGGTAGATCTTGTCTTAGCTCTTCATCTTGTTGATGTTGCAGTTCTTCTTTAAACCTTGATGATTCTTTTATCATCTCTTCTTGTAGTATCTTCCAATTCCAGCTTTTCAAGATTATCTACAAGATCATCAACAAAACTACCTTTCCCAAGATCAAGTTTACTAGATTCATCAAAAACAACATTCATAGACTCTTCAACTACCATTGT
>CATIWR010703987.1:0-30160 GCA_949677035.1 Omphalea diandra | reverse complement strand
TACTTGATGTTGTTGGCAAGTAAAACTATTCGATAGCCTGTGTGGCAAGATCATTTGATAGCCTGGGTGGCAATGATATAATAGCCTGTGTGGCAATGATATAATAGCCTGTGTGGCAAGATCATTTGATAGCCTATGTGGCAATACTATAATAGCCTGTTTAGCAGAAACTTTTGATAGCCTGTGTGGCATTGAGATCTATATCCTGTGTGACAATAATATTTTTAGCCTATGTGGCAACTAAAATTGAAAGCCTTTGTGGCAGTAATATCTATAACCTATGTGGCAGAAAATTTTGACAGCCTATGTGGTATTTACGAGTTAAGACTATTTATTTCGTACAGGGGTATGATGATAAGTTATAAATAATTAAATGTTTGATATGTTAATTGAGATTGAAGTATCGTTATGCATTTACTTACTGAGTATGCAAACTCACTCTTTTGCATGAAATTTTATTTCAGGAAGAGTAGACTAAAGACTGTATCCAGTTATATTTCAAGGTTGCTGTCTAGTAGTCTAAAAGAGGTTGGGCCAGTATGCAGTCTATTAGTATTCCAACTGGTTTAGTCATGTATACTTTATTGTAAATAATGACTATGTTGTGAACAAGAGACATTGTGTGAAAAATGATTATAATAAATAAATGATCATTGACTTAAGGTTTTTTTTTAAATAATGGATAGACTTAGAGTATTTAATGATGATTTAATGGGGTGTGACAAAATGCAAATATGCATTGCCTATAGGTATCTGAAGGATGATTTTCCTTTCTCACACATAAATGTACTAGTGGATTATGTCATGACATGCATTATGTATTCCTTCATAGATGGATTCCTAAGGCATAACCAGATTATCATAACAATTAAAGACAAGGTGAAGATGACTTTTATCATAGAGTGGGAGATGTATTACTATAAAGTTATATCATTTGGGCTAAAAAATGCAAGAGCGATGTACCAGTGAATGACAACTACCCTATTGTATGACTTTATCTATAAAAAGATGAAATTGTATGTAGATGATATGATGGTGAAGGAAAAAACCATGGAAGGGCACTTTAAAGAGCTGGAGAAATTCTTGAAAAGGGTTGATGAGTACAACCTGAGGTTGACCTTGAAGAAGTGTGTATTTAGGGCCACCTCCAATAAGCTATTAGGATATGTGGTCAGTGAGAAAGGGATCGAAGTGGACCCGAACAAAGTAAAGGAAATTCAGGATATACCCACCCTAAAAATAGAAAAGGAGATTTGTGGTTTTATAGGTCACTTATAGTACATTAGTCTGTTCATAACAATACTAACTTCTATTTATGAGCTTATCTTTAAGTTATTAAAGAAGGATCAACCAGTAAAGTGGAATGGACAGTGTCAGGAGGCCTTCAAGAAAATAAAAGAATATTTGACCAATCCTTTAGTGTTGAAGTCACCGAGGCTGAGAAAATTATTGATTTTGTATATGACAATAGAAGATAACTCTGTTGATGCAATGTTAGTTCAAATGGATGATCAAGGAATGAACACATGATGTACTATATTAGTAAGAAGTTGTTATCCTATGAGCTGAAGTGCAACTAAGTGGAGAAGACTTATCTAGCATTGGTTTGAGCAATAAAGAAATTAAGGCATTATTTCTAGCCCTATTTCGTAGAAGTGGTTTCCAAGCTTAACCTGATTAAGTACTTACATGAGGCCCCTTCAGTCACTAGAAGAATAGCAAAATGTTTTATCTTATTAACTTAATTTGATATTAGGTACATATCCAAGAAGATGATCAATGTACAAGCAGTTTCAGAACATTTAGCATAATAACCTTTTGAAAAACGAGAATCTAAACTTCCCCAGTTCCCAGATGAAAGGGTAGGAGCAATTATGCCTTAAGGGTGGAGAGTATACTTTGATAGAGCTGTAACAAGAAAGGAGCAAGTGTAGGAGTAATTATAATCTTGCATAAAAGAGAGCTATTCCTTGTATCTAAGATATTGAACTATAAGGCGACCAATAACATGGCTGAATATGAGGCATGTGAACTAGGGCTCACACTCTTGAAGCAGATAAGGGTAAGGACAACAAAGGTGTTTAGGGATTCGTTGCTAATCATTTCCTAAGTAACAGATGAATGGGAATTGAATGAAGAATGTTTGGGCTAGTATTTAAAGCATGTGAAAGGGTTGGTTTAGAATTTTCAAAGGGTCACATTCCATTATTTGCCAAGAGAAGAAAATGTAATGGTTGATGCCTTGGCCATTTTGGTCTATGCTTGTGATGGGCTCGAGGTGATGCCCATGAAGCTGCTTATCACGCTTCAATTTGAAGTGCCATATTATAAGGATACAAAAGTAATATAGGTGTTTATGGAGAATCACCCTTATTATTTAGATATACAAAGGTATTTGAAAAGTGGTGAATACCCTGAGGAGGCTAAGAAAAAGGATAAAGATATGATCCATAGGTTGTATTCACAGTTTATGATCTATGATAGTGTGATATATAAAAGGATGACCAATGGAGCATATTTGTGTTGTTTGGCTATGGAAAAGGTCTATAAAATCATGGAAGAGGTGCATGTAGGAGTCTGTGATCCTCACATGAATAGGAAGATATCGACAAAGAAAAATTTGAGATAAGGTATTATTGGACTACATGGAGTATGACTATATTTAGAAAGTTTAGAATTTTCATGAATGTTTGGTTCATAGTAGCCTAAGTCATTTGGTGCCAATGAGTTGCAAAATTTGACATCACCTTGGTCATTTGCAGCATGGAATGTCAATGTGATAAGAGAAATTAGGTTGGTTTCTATAAAAGGGAATAGGTATATTGTAGTGGCAGTGGATTACTTTTAGAAGTGGGTAGAGACTGAAGCCTTTGATAAGCTGGGAGCAAAGCAAATGGTACGATTGATTGAAAAGAATATCATCTGCCATTAAAGAGTGTCGTACCATATTGCTATGGATAATGATGTCCATTTCCAGGTAAAAGTCAAAGGTATATTAGAAAAGTATGAGGTGGTCAACCACAAGTCATCTCCTTACAAGCCATAGACTAACAAAGTAATATAAGCAATAGATAAAAATGTTAAAAATATCTTTGCCAAGATGGTAGAGACATGTAAATATTGGTCTCAAAAATTACCTTTTGCGTTATAGGATTACCAAACTATGATAAGGACATCGATTGAGATGACACTATACTCTTTAGTAAATAGGATAGAGGTTGTGCTGCAGATTAAGTTGGAAATGAAGTCCTTAAGGCTATTAGTTACGTTTGGCATTCCTAAATACTAATGGGTAAGGAGTAGATTTGAACAATTGGGTCTGCTGAATAAGAGGAGGTTGAAGGCCCTATATCATATCTAGTTGCATCAAGCCATAATGTCCCGCACATTTAATAAGAAGGTTAAACCAAGCATGATAAAGGCTAGTGATATAGTATTGAAGGTGGTCGGACAACAAATTAGGATCTTCAAGGGAAGTTTAAGCCAAATTTGGAAGGCCCCTACGTGGTTAAATGAATATAATATAGTGGTGCAATGAAACTAGCAAATATAAATGGGAACAAGGTCATTAAGCTAATAAACTTAGACCAGTTGAAGAAGTATTTCTTATATGGTATCAAAAAAGTAAAATAGCCCGCTAAGTTAAAAAAAATCCAAAAAAGGTGTCTTAGGCAAAAATTAAGGCATGGAAAAAAGGAGGAAAAAAAAGAAAAAGAAAGAATGAAAAAAAGAAGAAGAAAAGCTCGCTAAGTCAAAAGCCTGAAAAGGCAGCTTAGGCAAAAGCTAGAGCACAAAAATGCATAAAATAAATAGAGTAAAATCGATGGAGTGTGACTGACCGCTAGGGATAAGTTACTGATAACAAAGAAAATAAGGATGGATGAGCAAAAGACTAGCCAATCAAAAGGTGTTAGGTAAGACAACAAGGTGGTCTAATTGTGCCAATGTTAAAAGTAGAGGTCATGCATTTAATTAATGCCTATATATGCAAAATATAAATGATTCGTGCCGAGCATAATATCAATGGAAATATGTTTGTATAATTAAAATGAATGAGTCATGCATACTTTTGAACTAGAAGTAAATGTAAAACAATCTTTTTAAAGAAGATCATTGTCTACTATTTGCTAATATGATGCCTGTAGATCTAAAAGTCGTGCAACCATGCCATGTAGTCTACAACATCATCAGGTTATGGATCCCAGCTAGTGTAGGAGTCATAGATGTGACGATTGGTCCATGTAGCCTCAACTCTGTCTAGGAAGCATTGGGACAAGGGACCTTCTATAAAATGAAGAAAGGAATTACACCTCAAACTGTGGAGCACTTGACTAGCAACGCATGTAAGCTAGGTCATAAAATGTGCTTGAAGCTAAGGTAGGAAGGATGACATAATCCCCATAAGTCTTCAAAATAACACACAACATATTCCACCATGGACAACTCTAATGAATGTCAATGGCAATGATGTGAGACATCTAGCAGTAACTGGCTTTGATAGGCAATAGTTTGAATGACGTTGCAGGTAGTAGAGCCTTACATCCATGGTAGGAGTAGTCAATAGTCTCAATCTCTCTTACAACCATATCTAAAAAATGAAAGGAAAAAAGAAAAAAGTGGAAAAGAAAGAAAAAAAAAATAAAAACATGCTAGTTAGGTTGAAAACCTGAAAGGAAGGCCTAAGCAAAAATGAGCGGCCCACTGGATTAAAAACCCGTAAAGGCTGTCCAAGCAAAAATTAGGGAAAATAAAAAATGAAAAGAAAAATAATAATAAATAAAAGACAAGAAAGTTAATACAAAAGGGATTCTTACCTGAAGCAACAGTGGGATCTCTATAAAAGAATCGCTAACACTGAGAGCAACTCTATCAAGTCCCATAATGGTCTCACTTAAGATAGTTGGCACTAGGGTCCTCTCTAACTCAACCCTCTTCTAATAGTGATAAAATCTATAGATCTATCTCTTCATCCTCTCTCTACAATAAATACTTGCTCATTAGAATAACTGCAATAATACATACATGGGCCACCTGAGCACGACCTCTAGAAAGGAAAAGAGTGATGAAAGGGGCCATAAGGATCTTCTCCTTGCCTAATGTGTACTTGGGTGCCTTCTTATGATATATGTTAAATAGATCTACCATCTTTCACATATGTGGGTAATCCAATTGAGGCAGTGTGATCTAATCTGCATTTATAATGCGATAGTTAAGAATGGCTCTAAACTCCTTTAACAATGGATAGATCTCTGCATCCCAAAAATGTAAAGTATGGATGGTGGAATCCCATAAGTCATATGTTGCCCACAAAAAGTGAGTGTCGAGGTAGACAAACGAGAGGTAACAAATAGCTAAAAGACTCGCCCATGGTAGATCAGACCAAATCTGATGTGAAAGAGATCATAAAAATGTTATTGACATCATTTAGGGGCTAGAAGCAGTGTCATGCAGAGCATATGTAAAATAGGTATTTGTAAAGGAAAAAAAGATTGGTAAGACTCTACAGCCCTTCACCAGGGCTATACAACCTTCTAGTGGGTTGTACAAACCTTTGCCTAGGTTATGTAGTCCTCAGCCCCTAGCAAAAATTAGGCAGCGTATCCTTTATACTTTAGGCTAAAATTGGCATATGTATATGCTCTGGAAAACACAAACATGGAAAGAATGATAATATGCACTCAGAAACATACATCTAGGGGCTAAAATTATGCATTTGCATTTGAAAGACAAAATATCAAAGTTTGACAAAAAATGGAGACAATGTCACCTCAATTCATCCTATAAGGTCTTAAGCAAGCATCAAAATAAGAGCTTTCAAATCACCCAATAAATTGTACAACTATGCAAAAATTTACCAAATGTACTAACTATGTAAAAGATAGTTGCAAGCAGTTTGAATTTCGCAGCTGCACTTGAATGAGTGGAATCTGGCTTACAAGTCTAATCTTTTATCAATCATCGGGGGATGAGGATGAGACAGTCATACATAGGTAATAACCGCTAGTCATGACATGCAATTTGGATTAACGAGGGATCCTTGATATCTCACGTAAGATAAAAGCCATTTTTCCAAAGTAGTGCTCAATGAAGGATGAGGTCAAATAATACACTGGTACCATCTCTAAGTGAAATATGGAATTGCCACCCGATTTGGCCAGGAGAAGAATCCAGGCAAAGGCAAATTTTGAGCCTACCTAAGTCATTTAGAAGGTTTAATCCGTCTTCACCTCATTAAAGATTGAGTCTGGAGTTGGATACGACTTAAGGAAGAGGTTATGCACCCTCAAGTCACCCAAATATAGGGATGTAGCCTTTAGGTAGTTAATGGTTCATTTTTATACTTTGCCTTTATTATTCATATCTCCATTTATCACCTAGGCACATCCATCTAAGCAAGCCATCAACTACAACAATAAAGTATGCAATGAATGACTGATATGCAATATGCGAGAAAGCAATAAATAATATATACAAGGCGGGGATGGGGGTTACATATCCAAATGGTGGGATTATCACACAGTGAACTTAAATAGATTTTTTTAAAAAAAGCATGCATTGTCATCCATTCATCCATATTCAAACATCAAACAAGGAGTGGGAACTACAAAAAAATAAAAATAAAAATAGCTACTGTCAAAAAGTAGTTGCTAAGCCTTGATCTGGTAGTCATTAAAGCGTTAGCGACTACTTTAGTAACTACAATCGTGTATATGCTATTTTCCTTGTCGCTAAGATGAAATTAATGACTAGATAGTAGCTATTTAGCTACTACACAACTATAGTTGCTAAATAGCGGCTATCCAATTGTACTAGCTACAAAGGAAAAGGTAGTAGCTAATTAATGGTGTTGAAGACTAAGGGGACTCAAAATAGTGACTCGTTAGCGACTAGCAGTTTTGGTCGCTAATTTAGATAATTTAGTGAATAATGTATTTTTAGTCTCTATTTATATAGTGTTTAGCGACTAACTTTTGTAGTATCTAAATAAAGACTATTGTAGATGTAGACTGGTCGTTAAGCGGTACATTCTAACTAAAATACGTGTAGTAGCTAAATAAAGACTGTTTAGTTAATACATCTAGTAGTTGCTAAGCTCTCTTTTTTAATTATTATATATTATAGTTGTTAATTATTTTTAATACTATAGAATTTAATTTATTTATTTATTAATAATAAATTATTTATTATTATTAATATTTTTTAATAATATTTAATTTAATTTAATTTAAAATTTTAATATTAATAATTATTAATGAATATTATTTATTGATATTATTTAATATTGCAAAAAATTGAAATGAAATGAAATTATAATATCTTATTAATATAGTAAAGAAGAAATACATTAAAATTCTATGTTTTAAAAGAAAAAGTACAGTTAAATGAAAAAATACATTACAATTCTATGTTTTAAAAGAAAAAGTACAGTTAAAGTTCTCATCATGCATTTTATAATTAAAAATAACAATAAATCAGTACACTAAAGGTCGTCTATAGGTGGGTCACTGGTCAATTGCAGGTAGATCATTTGAAGTCTCAAGGGCAAATGAACCTGTATCTGATGGGGGCAACTGTGATGATCTGGCTAAAGTAGCAACTAAAGGCCTCATCTCATCGAGCTGCGCCTGTAGCGACTTGGCCTTCTTTTCTACTTCTTTATGGATCTTCTCATTTAGTTGTTGATCAATCAAAGAAAAGGATGCAGTAGACTGACAAGAGGTGTTTGTCGTGTATGCTGAATAGCGATCACTTAACCATATACCGAGCGTCGACACTTCCGATAAGCTATCACAACTTGTAAGAAGATCACATCTTCATCGACAGTCGTGTCAACCTCTTCCCCTACTTTTTATCTTTTTGCAATATGTTGTTTTGACAACTTATATTTGTTGTTACACGTTGCCCTAGAAAATTAAACTATTGAAATAATATATTAATATATATTTAAATAATACCATATTAATTTATTTAATAGACTTACTTATACATGGTGAAACCTTGCATCAACCTAATCTTGAGTAGCCTTGCAGGTATGCAATACTTATCGGCTGGACAAGGGAACACTTATGGGTAGTTTTTTTTCCTATACAAAATATATTACTAAAGTTAGTTAATATTTATATGACAATTTACAAAATGGAAATGAAAATTGAAGTAAGAGTTTGAAGTACTCACAATCCTCCTGACGTGATCAGAGAATGTAATAGAACCCTTTGTGTGTTTAGAAGGTCTCGTTCCTAGTCTAGCTTTCTCAGTAAGGTGGTTTTGAAACATGCGTTCTAATTGAGCCCGAAACCCTGCACTATCCCAAGCTTCATTCTATCTAGTCGACACATCTTTTGGAACATGTAATGGTCTTCTATGTTTCCACCATTTATTCATATCACATGCGTACCTTACCTTGGCAAACACCTCCCAAGTTGCTTTCATCCTACCCTCCATCTTGACATCCCAGGAGAAATATTTCTAAAAAAAATATGTAAAAAGCAATTCATTCTAAGTTTGAAAAAGTTTTTTGGAATAATGGATAATAATATTTCTAATAAAAATTCGACAACATTTCCCTTATTTCATCAATAATCCAGTAAAGTAGTTATATTAATTAAGTACTTGCAATGTAATATAACATTTCTATAATACTTCTTTACTACCCCAATCTATATCTCAGTCAATAAACTCAAACACTTAATATATCAAATTTGTCATATCATTTTAAAAAAATATATAAAATGCAACTCATTCTAGGTTTGAAAAAAGTTAGAATCATTGATAATAATATTTCTAACAAAAATCCGACAACATGCCCTTTATTTTATCAATAATCCAATAAAAATAGTCATATTAATTAGGTACTTGTAATCTAACAGAACACTTTTATAATACTCCTCGACTACCTTAATCTACATCTCATTCAATAAACTCAAACACTTCATATATGAAATTGGTCATGTCATTCTAAACAATATATATAAAATACAACTCATTTTAGATTTGAAAAAAAATTTAGAATAATTGACAATAATATTTTTATCAAAACTCTAGCCTCATTTCCTTTATTTCATCAATAACCCAAGAATGAATACATATTAATAAGGTATTTGTAATGTAGTAGAACACTTCTATAATACTCCTCTACTACCCCAATCTACATCTCAATCAAAAAATTCAAACACTTTATATATCAATTTGTCATGTTACAATTATCTAACATATAAGGGTAGATAGAATAAGTTATACCTTGAATTCCCCCCAATAGAAGTCTTTTGTCCTTTGTGTGATGAAGCTCCAGTTCAACCCTTCAATGTCAACCCGTTCCTTGAAAATAGAGGTGATACGGGTAGCACATCAGTAGCTCTCGACAAACCTAAAACATTTACTTATTTTTCCTTATAATTCAATCTCTTTTGATTTTTATAAGCTAATTTGATGTTTATTTCTATATTTCTTTATTTTAATTTTATATACCAATATATAATGGGTTTCATAATCAAACTTTACTCTCTTATATACTTCAAACCTCTTCTTTGAATAATAATAGTAATAATAATAACGATGATGATGATGATGACAATACTAATAATAATATAATTAAGTAATGCATGAAAGAAAATGACTTAATATATTTTATAAATAAATGTTATATTATGAATTTACTTACCTACCATGCTCTAAAGACAACCTCTTTGGACCAAATACATTTGAGTTATCAGCTATAGATGCAACTGCTGACTATAGGCACAGTAGATAATTAAGGCATGCTCCCTGCAACTACTAACTGCATAGCCAGAGAACTATAGATGGCTCTATGTGTAACATAGGCGAGTGGAGTAGAAACATCATGTGAATCTTGAGATGGCTCAATAGGAGTCACTATCAGATCTCCATGGCATCCACCCTATCTTCTACCTTGACTTGCCTCTCATCCTCAACCACGCCCCACTTCCATTGATCCTCGACCTTGCATGTCCGTAATGGAAAATATAAACATATTAATACATGTGTATTAGGGAATAAAAAGTCAAATGGATATGGAAAAATATCAAAATTATAAATAACACATCAATATCATTTAGATCATATAGTTTTGGTTCTTCTTTTAATTTAGAATTTGATTTGGATTCAAGTTCTGACTCATCGTCCATCTCATGTTCAGGCTCATATTTAATTTTTATTATTACTTCATTAGGATTGAGCAAGGACATTTGTTGTTCATCCAATACATTTTCAATTGAATGGAATTCCATATCTTCCTCTTACAATGGTGGGTATTTATTAGACTAATTTGGTTAACCTTAAGCCTTAGACCTCTTTTGATCTTGGCAAAGGACATTGATCAATTCTAATGTCTCCATTAAGTGTTGTTTTGCAGAATTAAGTTAGACTTTCAAGTGGAAGTTGGATGGATTTCACAATCTTCAAGAAGGCAAAGTTTATCCAAATTTGTGGTCAGTTTGTAATTCACGACAGTGACATAGCTCAAGATAGAGTGAAACTAGGTTAGACGGATTCGCGGGCATCGTCATTGCCACCACTCATTCAGAGATGGAAGTGTCAAAGTCACAATGACTTTCATAATGACTGAAGAGGGAACTAAGTCTACAACCACAACGTACCAAGTGTCCTAGGTATCCATTGAAGAACAAAATTCGTGAGGGCGACATTGTGGGTAGCGATCTCAATTCATGAAGATGAAAATTCTCCTTCAAATAGGAGAATTCGCATCTCAATCATGCCCTGTACAAGGACTGATCGTGATCGCGACTTTTATAGGTAACTAGAAAGCAATGGCTATATCTTCCTGATGGACCAATGAGGAGCTGACATGTGGACTAGTTGTTAATCACAAATGAGGTTTTTTGCCGTAATTTTTGGCTCCCATATGGAAATTTGTATCGCTACTGTGACTCCTACCTGACATGCAATTAATGTAAAATCTTTCTAGCATGTCTTGAAGATTTGATGAGTTTCATAGTCTAACGTCTCTTTGATGGGTATGGAGTATAAATATTCCACCAAATAGTTATTAATAAGAGATAGATAGATAATTCATTACTTGTGTAAAAACTCTTGCAATTTAGTTACTTAATTTGTTCTATTCTTTATGAGATTGTGATTGTTGGGTGTGAGTATTAAACACTAATTGTAAAAGGTTTTAGTGTGTGCCTGTGAAAACATTTGAGAGAGGTTTTAATGTGAGCCTTAGAAAACACTTGTAAGGAGGTTGTTATGTGAGCTTTGAAAACATAAAGTGTAAAAGTTAGGTGTGAGCTTGGAAACACCATTTTGAGTGAGTGAAACACCCAATTGCAGAGAATTGGGGAGTGGACGTAGGGTTGGTTAATACACGAACCACTATAAATCTTTGTGTCTTCTTTCTATTCTATCTTTATCCCTCACTTCTTCTTTTTTTTAACACCAATTCAATCCCCCTTCTTGGTGCCTAGGGCCAACAAGTGGTATCAGAGCCTAGTCTCACAAATAAGCCTTAATTAGGTGAGCAAAGATCATGGCACAAAAAGGAATCCACTCATACCTCAAGCCCTACTTTGATGGATCCTACTATACTCATTAGAAGTATAGGATGGAGATTTATCTTGATACAGATGTAGTGAACCTTTGGGATGTAGTTGTCAAAGACTGAAAGCCACCCATTAAAGTAGTTGATGGAATTAAAGAACTCATTCTAAGGGAAGATTGGGTTGAAGACCATAGGAGGTCAAATGGCAAGAACAAGAGGGCAATGACTGTTCTTCTAAGCTCTCTCTCAAGGGAAGAGATTGAAAAAGTGCAACATTCCCAATCAGCTCATGCCATTTGGAAGACTCTTGAAAACTATCATGAGGGCAGAACACTTATTAAATCAAGTAGATTTGAGATGTACATGACAGAATGAGAGCTCTTCATAATGAAAGACATGAAAGCATCACTGAAATGATGAATAGACTTTTATCCATTATCACAAACATGAAGAAATTTGGAAGGACTCTCACCAACTATGAGATAAACACGAAAATCCTTAAAACTCTTATATTAGATAAGTTTAGTGCAAGAGTATGCAACATTCAAGAGTTTAACCTAGAGATTGGAAAGGTTCCTACGAATGTGTAAATAGGCAAACTCTTAACTCATGAGTTAGCCTTCCAAAAGGTTGAGCAAATGAAGAAATTAAGGGGCTGAGGAGAAAAATCAAAGAAAGAAAGAAAAACCTCGACACTTAAACCCTCAACTAAGGAGAATAAGGTAGAAACTACCTCTAGTGATAAAGAGAGTGACAAAGAAGAAGAAGAGCTAGCAATGCTCTCAAAAATGACTAAGGAATTAATTAGAAGAAGAAAAAAAAGAAAAAGCTTCAAGAAGACAACTCCTAATCCTAGAGAGAGATCTAATGAAGTCTTGCTATGAGTGTGACAAGCAAGGCTACATCAAATATGATTGTCCCAAGATAAAGAAGAAGATGAAAGGGGACGAGGAGATGAAGAAAAGTTTCTCAACCACTTGGGATAATAGCTCAAGTTAAGATGAAGAAGAAAAAGTTACCAACATTTTCTTCATGGCACAAGAAGACTCTCCAAATGAGGTAAGTACTTCATCCCACTCTCGTTCAGATTTTGATGATTTTGATAAGGTAGATGAAGAGCTTTTAGAGGCTCTTACTATGAGATGTAACAAATATAAGTCACAAAATGAAGTCTTATAAGAAAAAATGTCTAAAATTAGAGGATGATTATAAATCCCTCAATGATCTTGTAAATGAATTGAGAGCATCAAATGATGAGCTCAAAAAATCTATGGAAAAGAGAATGACTCTCTAAAAGGGAAAGTCAATGAGCTTAGAAGCTCAATCTCTAAGTTTCATAAAGGAAAGGAAGCCTTAGACACATTGATTGTGCCTCAAAGGCCACCATTGAATAGACATGGTTTAGGCTTCAATGAAGCCTCCTCATCCACATTATCTCACACTACATTCATTAGAGCTTTAAAACCTCAAACTTTAAGTGTTAGGGTAATTTGAAAGAAAAGTGCTCCTAGCACTAAGCCACCAATGCCTAGGGGCAAAGGGAAGGCTCCCTAAAGCTTAAGAGCCAAGACTCAAAGAGCAAACCATGCTTATTTGTACAATAAAAAGTATGCTCACACACACAAACAAAAACAATCATTTACTACTCCTCATCACTCGTGCACATGTGTGCACTCATATAATTAAAGTATGAGAAGGCCTCCTACTCATACTAAGTTTATGCATAGGAGAAAGACTCACAAGCCTAAACTCCAATGTCACTATTGCATGAAAGTTATGCATATTAATATTCATTATTTTATTAGGAAGGCTTACCTCAAACTAGAGGACCCTTCAACTCCTAACCTCTTAGGACCCAAGTATGCTTGGGTACCTAAGAAAAAGTGATTTACTTTTATTATGTAGGGAATTGTGGCAACCATCAATAAATCAAGCAATTGGCATGTGTATAGTGGATATTCTAAGCATATGATGGGAAATAGAAAGTTATTCACAACATTGAAGGTAAAAGAAGATGAAAATGTCACATTTGGTAACAATGCCAAAGGTAAGGTCATTGGCATTGGAACCATTAGTAAAAATGGTTATTCTTTGATTGATAATAATTTATTAGATAATGGCTTACAACATAATTTATTGAGTGTAAGTCAATTATGTGACAAAGGTAATAAAGTCACCTTTGATCCTAGGGAATGCCGAGTCACCACGTTAGTGGATGATAAGGTTATTTTCAAGGGTGAAAGGAAAGGTAATACCCAGTCAATTGGCTTAGACAATTTGGCTAACCAATCTTTTCAGTGTCTTATGTCTTTGAGTCATGAAGCTTGGTTATGGTATAGAAGGCTTGGACATGTAAGTAGGGATCTTCATCAACCAAGCCAAATACACAAGGGAGATACTCAAGAAGTTTGGTATGGATGGTTCCAAAGTAGCCAAAACCCCAATGAGTGGTACCATTAAGTTAGACAAAAATGAATCGGGTAAGACGGTAGATGAAAAGAGATATCGAGGTATGATCAGATCTCTACTTTATCTTACTGCTTTTAGGTCGGATATCATGTTTAGTGTATGTATGTGTGCTAGGTTCCAATCCTCTCCTAAAGAGTCACATTTAAATGTCGTTAAGAGAATTTTTAAGTATTTTCATGGCACAATTCACTTAGGGTTATGGTATCCTAGGGATTCATCCTTTGGTCTCATAGGATATTCGAATGTGGATTATACAGGTAGTTTATTAGATAGAAAAAGCACTTTCGAGACTTGCCAATTTATTAGAGAATGCCTAGTATCTTGGTTTAGCAAAAAGCAAGTGTCGATTGCCTTATCTATCGCGAAAGCCTAGCATGTTGTTGCGGGTTATTGTTGCACCCAAGTCCCTTTGGATGAAATAACAATTGATGGCAAAGTGATTGATCACATTCCTATTAAATGTGATAACATTAGTGCTATCAATCTCTCTAAAAATCTCATCCAACACTCTAGAAGCAAACACATAGATATTAGACACCATTTCCTTAGAGATCATGTCTAAAAGGATGACGTTGTGTTAGAGTTTATTGACACAAATCATCAATTTGTGAATATTTTCACTAAAACTCTCAATAAAGAAAGTTTAAACTTCATTAAGAGAGAATTGGGAATGCTTGATGGCAGTTCCCTAAAGTGAAAATTTTGATCTTATGTATAATTGCTATGTGTGTTGATTGTTATTTTGATTTGTGATAGTTATATGTGTGTTGATTAAATTTGCTATTTGTTAATTGAGATGCCTTAATACTCAATTTATTCTATTCTTTATGAGATTGTGATTGTTGGATGTGAGCATTAAACACCAATTGTAAAAGGTTTTAGTGTAAGCCTGCGAAAATACTTGAGAGAGGTTTTAATATGAGCCCTAGAAAATACTTGTAAGAGAGGTTATTGCATAAGCCTTCAAAACACAAAGTGTAAAAGTTAGGTGTGAGCCTGGAAACACCATTTTGAGTAAGTGAAACACCTAATTGTAGAGAATTGGGAAATGGACATAAGGTTAGTTAATACCAGAACCACTATAAATCTTTATGTCTCCTTTCTACTCTATCTTTATCCCTCACTTCATTTTTTTAACACCAATTCAACCTCCCTTCTTGGTACTTAGTGCCAATAGCATTCAGATTGTAAAGGAATTAATTCATCAAATGCTTGAGGAACTTCAACAGTAGCTTGTACTTTTATTTTGTTAACAACCTAACAATCGACTTTATCACATCTCAAGCTAAGGTATAGACAGTAATACACTGGAGTCACGTGCAAAGCTAAAAGGTTAATACTTATTGAATATGTGCTTGTAGTTCCTCTCTACAATGTTATATTCTGGATGAATCCTCGTCCCTACATTTAGTATGGAATCAAACCATTCACACTTGAACAAAAATGGTTTATTTAATTAGCTAACCAAGATACTCTAACTCTATGACTTCTCGGACCATACCATAGTAGTCGTTCTAATGATAATCATTGTAGTTAGAACCCTTGATCCAAACTCCACTATTCATTGCACCACGATTAGTTCCATGTTCCTTTGAGTGAAATTTATGAACCTTTAAAAAATACACAGGATATGTTTGCACAGTCCTCAAAGGTTATTTAGCAAGATCATTGAGTTGTGTGTTTGAGACATTAGTGTTGAATGATTGTTTGCCTATATAAATTAAAGTGATTGTGATATGATAAATACACACACACACACACAATAATATACAAAATATATATGAGAGAAAAATTTGTAAGTGGTATACTATCATTACTTACGTGTGTATTGAATAAAGATGCAAATTCCATTTCTAATAGTTCATCTACTTTGATATTAGTTATGTCTGCTCGACTTTGGCATAACTCATTAGTGTAAATCCTTTCAATACCAATGTATTTGTATATTTACATTAGAGATGACTAAAAAATGCAAATATTGGATAGTTAAACACATTGTTTCATCAATAAAGAATACGTACTTGGTATATGGTTCCATTTCTAAGTAATTCCATAATATATATGTGTGTGCAACATGAATCTTTTCCAATGATAGTAGTTTAGATTTGGCCCATCCAAATGCTCATTTGGTCTATTTAAAAATAGACAATGTCTATTCATTTTCATCTTCATTCACTCCACCTCCATCATTATTTCGTAGTACCCGTTTTATGCCTTTTGTGTACATGTGCCTCAAAGTACTAAGAACAAAATGAAGAATACTTCTTCAACTAAATAGGAATTGCATATTGAACCTTCAACATGGGCCTTATTTTTCACATTATATTTGGCTTACAAAGGTACTAAATTATTTAAATTAGTTGGTCACATAAAAAAAGGTGAAATATAACTAAATGAAGTTATTAAGAATTACCTCTCAAAAGGGTTCATCAACCCATGTTCCACTAGCCTGGTGAGTCGTGCTTCATAAGTCAAGTGAACAAGCAAATGTTTCATAGAGTCAAAGAAGCTAGAAAGGAAGATGCACTCAAGTTTACATAAAATAATTGGGATCTCTGCCTCAAGCCTAGCCATGTCATTATTTCTAATAATAGTAGTAATAAGATCCTTGAAAAACATGGTCAACTCTGTTAATGTCTTTCACACATTTGGTGGCAACAATTCACAAAAAGCAATAGGCAATAATCTCTACATAAAAACATGACAATTGTGACTCTTCATCTTAAACAACTTAAGTTTATACATGTCTACAAATTGAGCCATATTCAAAACATATCCATATAGGAATCTCATATTCTTAATCCATTCACACAACACTTGTTTACCCATCTTATCAAGTGTGTAGAAAGCTTTAGGGTATTTGCTTTTTGCCTCTGACTTTTCCAACTCTGGTCGTCAACAATACTCATTAACTCTTGTTTATATTTGGTGGTGTCTTTTGTTTTACCCAACACATTCATAACTATGTTAAACACATTATCAAAGAAATTTTTTCTTAATGTGCGTGACATCTAAGTTGTATGAAATTAGTAGAGTGCTCCAATAAGACAAATCCCAAAAGATGCTCTTTTTCTTCCAACCATGAGATTTGTATATTGGACCATTAGTATTAAAGGCACTGATTTCAGTAACTTTCTTCTATCCAAGGTTATTAATTTGGTCCAAAATTTTATTTCCATTCAACACAAGAGGTGCCACTATTTTTACAACTATGTTCTTACGAAAAGCATATCGATTCTGCCAAAATATGTGGTTTATAGGTAAGAATGGATGTTGGGTGTTGAACCAAGATTGTTTTCCACTCTTTGATAGTGTGAATGCCTTTGAGTGACCCATGCAATATGGACATGCCAATCGACTAGTGGTGCTCTCCCCTAAGGAAATCACTTATGGGCCACATTAAGGCCACTCATAACTATACATTTTATTTCATTGAAATGTCATATGCCAATACTCTAACATCCCATAATTTTTTTAACTTTACTGTAAGAGGTTGCAAAAATACATCTAGCTTCTCTTTAGGATTTCTAGGACCTAACACAAGCACAATTAGAAAATAAATGTCTCTTTCATACACAACCATGGTGGTAGATCATAAACTGTTAAGATCACTAGCCATAATGAGCATGAGTATTATTGTCTTGACTACCCAAATGATTGGAACCCATCAGTACATAACCCTAGTCTTACATTTCGACTCTCAGATGGAAAATTAGGATGTATTATATTGAAATGCTGCCAAGCAATGAAATTAGAGTAGTGTCATATTTCTCCTTTTACAACTTCATGTTATGCAGGCCACCTCATTTCCTTTGTTGTAGCCTTTGAAGCATACAACCTAGTAGCCGAGGAGTCAGAGGAAAGTAATAAATTTTCTTGTAAGGTACATTTGTTTTCCTTCTTGTACTCGAATCCCCTCAAGACGATCTCTTGTAGCGTTGATGGCCATAAATCTTACAAGCTGTGAGATCACTGTCTTATCCCTAAAACAACATTCAACTATTGTTACAATAATGGATCTTCTCAACTGATAAGCCCAATCCTCTAACCAACCTTTTAGTGTTATAAAAGTTATATGTCACAAGAGTATCTTCTGGTACCACCTCTTTTATCAACTGAGCATTATCATCAAACTCCATTTCAGACATATGGTGCTATGCCTTTAAATTTAACTGTTTGGCAACTAATGATAGTTATGAATGCTTTTGGTAGCTAGGCCACAATTATTTATTCGGAGCATTAAGCATGTCAAAAAGTTCTTATGCTTCACGATTGGGAGGTTCATCTGGTATTTCATTATGATTGACATAAGTTTCGACGACATTCATAACCATCGTATAGTATTCATTTTCAATTGGCTTAACTTCTAGTTGAACATCATTGTAATTTTGACATGAAGCTAGGTTCATTTCCCTATGTCTTGTCCAAACATAATACCTTGGTATGAAGCCATTTTTCATCAAGTGATACTTTAGGGTATCAACTTCTTGATAAGCATGTTTGGACACTTGGTAAGTGTACATGGACACTTTATCTTATTTCCATCCATCCATTAGTATTTATTATATGCAAATTATATAAATTCATTCAAACCAACCAAGCACTCTAAACTTAAATAGCCATTTGTAAGTCGACAATACATCCAATTCCGATCTGATGCCATTTTAGGTGTAAAGCTATGATATTAATGTTTATCAAGTTTAACCATAAGTAATTAATTTTAATTAAAAACTATTTAACTAAACTCCTTATATCTCTTTTGATCAATTGAAAGGTAAGAACCTATTTCATTTAGAAATGTGTCTTTACATAAACCTGAATGAACACCTATTCATACATATATCTATAGAAAATATGACAACATCTCTCCTCAATTCTCCAAATGCACGATATATAATAGGTGGTAATCCATATGACAAACCATTTAAAGTAAGCACATGAATTAACACATATTCTAATATGCATTTAGAGAATAGAGAGATATACTATCAAATCTCTCTCTCTCTCTCTCTCTCTCTATATATATATATATATATATATATATATATATGAATAAACAGTTATATTCGTTAGGTTTACATTAAGATGCCACATTCCAAACTATCCAACTAGACAATTCAGTAATCTCTTACAATTCAAGTGAGGAGGCTATTGAATGGATTTCTGAGAGTAACTAAAATATTAATAAAATTTTGAACATAAAAATCATATTCAAATAAATTTGAATTAAATAATCCAATCGAATAATGAACAAGTAGAAATCATATTTGTTAGCTTTTTGACTGGTTTGTTATTTGTAGTCTTACAAAGATTTTTTTAACAAAAATGAAAATAAAATAGAACAAATAGCATAAGAAACCAAAAACATGCATCCATCTTCACTCATCAACTTTTAAATTCAATTCAAGTACCTTGAACATAAGTCAATACTACAAAGGGAGGAAGAAAAGGAAAATAAAAATTCTAACACCAAACCTATTATTCTTCACTAAAATCCATGTTCTAAACACAAAAACTAGCATCTAATACTTGACAATCCAATTGAAATGTTCCCTTTCATTATATCTTGCATGCCTCAAATTCATGCAACACTTGACAATCCAATTACTTTATAAAAGTCACCTGATTATAAAACCCTTATTGAAAAGGTAAATAACTCAACAATGTTCTATAAACTACCAAACCCATACTTAAACAATCTTAAACAAACTAGTTTGCTTCTTATTAACATAATAATAAATGCAGTCAAAGGAAGTTAAATGCTCGTATTGCTATTTACAAGACTTGGAAATACTATTCCCTTTTTACACTAAAAGTTCGTCATCCACCTAATTACATAATCCATAAACTCGTAAAGATTTCACTTAGACAAATGATCAAACATTTTAAGCATATAATGCAAACATGAAAATGTCATCAGATAAGATGCACTAATAATGGCAACAACAAAGAAAGATAGAAGCCCAAAGAGCATACAAGGTTGTCAGTTGTTACCTTAATTCGATTAGAGCTTCAATTATTCAATGGCCACCAGAGAGTTAATGAGATTAACAGAGAGCTACTATCACTTACAACTTAATAAAGTGAAAGATATATTAAAAATCTTGTCAAGCATTTCCATAATCCATAGCTTAACAGGTCTCCATTCAAAAGAAGTTACTATCACATATAGCATACCTAAAATTTACAAAGAATAAAAATGAGAAAAGAGAAATAAAGAGAGAAAAAAGAAAATAGTCTCGACAAACAAACATAAGAAAAGAGAAAAAAAAGAAAGGAAAAAGAAACAAACATGAGACCTATTTTAGGAGTCAATTAGTTGTGGCAAGAAAATTTGACATTCCAATTTTAGAAATTTACATTTTATCAAGAACAAAACAAAAAAAATTCAAGGAAAAAAAAAAAGGAAACCCCAAGAAAGAAGTAAAAACGTTTTAAAAAAATAATAAATAGCATTGACCATATATAAATCATCATCATGTGTATTAAAATCAATTTTTTCTTTTAACTAAGGTATAAAAATGGCTAGCCACTAATCATCACAAACATAACTTAATTCTATGTTTCATGACAAATAAGCAAGTAATTCATTTCACTTCAATTGCATATAAAGTCTTATATTTAGTGTAGTTTTAGTCTTATAAAGAGTTAAAACCAATTCAATTAGAGCAAGTGAAATAGCATAAGGGCGTTGTATATGCCAGAGAAACACCAATCTCATAAACATGTAAATCCTTAAAATACCATGGAATAAAATAACATAGTCAATGTTGAGAACAAATGTCAAACACTAATAAAAACAAAAATAGTCAGGTTAGAAGAAAAAAACAAGATATCGAAAAAACTAGAGATGCAATTTATGTAGTTATCATTCCAACATAAATCTAACAACTGGTTAGAGTGAATGCACCCCTCAACTAACCTTATAAAAATAAAAATTAAATCAAAGCCAACTCTAGTTCATAAACATAGCAAAAACATAGTTTCCAGTCAAAACTTGACCAAAAAAATAGGTCTATAATTGTAAGAAATCGAAGCAATTTGTGTAGCAGATACAACCCTAAACCTTAATAGCATATTTCTCATGGGGAACTACATTTTCCTCGTCTTCTCATGTTTTGTCTTCAATGATTGTTGCACAAGAATATAATGACATACCAATTACATAAAGATCCAGTGCAAAGGAAAATCAAGACTGTCCTACAACCATAAAACACATGACACTTTAACAAAATATTGCAACCAACAAACATATTCAATTATCTAGAAAATATCATGTAAAAGCTTTAAGCATTAATAGTATTCAGACAGATCACAAAATCTAAAAATACCATAATGCCATAGTATGTCAAAGAAATTCAATTTAGAATCAATTCCATACGTTGCATAAGTAAACGTGAGCTACACAAACTGCAAAAAGAAAATGTCAATAGGAAACAAAAGGAAGCAAAACAAAGATCACATATTCTATTCAAACCAAAGTTTTAAAATAACAAAATCTTAATACATTTTCTAGAAACTAGCAAATATTAGAGCTACAATATATTGAGAATCTTTGGTCAATCAAACAAGTTAGAACAAAGACAATGATTGTAAGCAAGCAAATCAGTCAAACAACACCAACAAACCTCACATTAGCTAAACCCCTAACAATTTATACCCAATATAAAAAATTGGACATATAATGCTTACGACAATTATCATAGGCCACTCCCTAAACAAAGAACTGGATAAATAGTCCAACATTTCAATATTCCATTACCTCAATAACATACAAATGTTTATCAACAAAACTACTTATGATTACAATCCCAGGCAGAAGCAGTAATTTAGTACCTGATGTTTGGTAAGCCTACGATGGATGGCTATGGTCTTCATGGTTTGCATATCAAGAGGGAGGAACTTTTTGTTCTTATACGTGTCCCTTAGGGTCGCGTTTTCCTTCTGTGATATCACAGTAAACACTTACTCAATAGACAACCTCACCACCTTGCTGCATCCAATCACAATAATAACAAAACAATTATAAATATCCAATTTCTAATAAGCACATACTTACATATAACAAAAAATGATAAATATAGAAACACAAGAATTTAAAACACATAATAAGACACATAATAGTAATAATTATCAAAAAATCAAGAAAATTAAAATCTTTTCCTTGAAACCAAAAAATGCATATCAAGGGGAGAAGAACAATTTGAATATAGAAACACATAAGTGTAGATAGATGTAAAGAAAGAAAAATTACATCTTGGAAAGTTTGTTAGGGGCACCACTGGTGACCATAGCGATGTGGAGGAGAGCCAACTTAGCCTTGAGATCCTTCAATTGGTTCAACAGCTTTGCCTTCATTTCTGCCTTAGCTCATGCACCTTGATCATTATTGTATTTTATTCAAAAATATATAAAAGGTTCCTAGGAATTCATAAAAAAAGATATCTAAATTTAAACATTTTTATACTAGGAAACCTATGGGCTATTATAAAAAAAAAAAAAAAGTTGAATGAGTTCAAAGCTTCTCCCTCTTCTTCAAAACAACTAATTTCCTCCTTTCTTTTTCAAATACTGAAAGAAAGGTTTTGAACTCAACTCCTAAACTAATTAAAAGCTTAACAACATCAGCAAATCAAAACATTCAAACACTTAACCAACATCACCAAATAGCATCCATAGAATCAATAAGGAAAACAAAATCCTTAAATTATTCATGAATTATTAACTTCAATAGTTGAAATGCAATAAACAAACTAGCTAACTAAAAACACAAAGAAAAAGTATATCTAAAATTTAAGAAGAAGAAAAATGAGAAGAGAGAAATGAATAAAGAAAGATAGAAAAGAGTATCGATAAATAAACATTATAAAAGCACAAAGTGGAGGGAAAAAAACAAATTGGAGACCTAATTTAAGAGTCAATTAGCTGCAGCAAGATAATTTGACATTCCAATTATAGATATTTCCATTTTCTCAAAAACCAAACTGAAAATTTGTTTTTAAAAAAAAAGAAAACCCAAGATGTACCAATAGAGTCTTACTTCACAAAATTTGGGAGTTAATTAGTTAAGGATTCACATAATCTTAGCTCTTGATAACACTCCTAACTTGAGCAACATTGTGAGAATCTCAAAGAATGAAAACAATTGGAGATGACAACTATTAAAGTTCATAAACCAACCTGGTAACTTAGTTAAAGGAGATTGAAGAGATTGAATAGGGCGTAGTGAAATGAGCTTGCTTTTGCTAAGGCATAGTGAGAAGAGATAAAAGAGCATCAATGGCATGAAAGAGACAAGAAAATAAAAAAATGAGAAGAAGAGGAATGACGTGAAAAGATAAAATGGAAAAGAAGGAAGACTCATTGGTTTTTTTTTTTAAAAAAAAAAATTAGTTAGCCACTTCTTAGCTACTACATGAAATTAGTAGCTAAAATTAGTGACTACAACATGTCTACTCACTAAGCTAAATACTAATTTTATTTTCATTTAGCTACTACACGATATAGTCGCTATTTAGTGACTAAAAATAAAGCAGTATGTAAGATTATCATTATAATATTCTAAGTATTATATAATGTAATACATTATATATAATGGTAATATATATATATATATATATATATATATATATATATTAACATTTATAATTTAATATATTATACAAATAATATAAATAATTATATCATAATATATTAAAATTATATGTTACATATTATATTAATATTATAATTACATATAATAATTTATAATAGAATATTTTATTGCATATAATTAGCTACTAAAACAAGTAGTCACCAAGCTTAGGAACTCACAAATGTTAGTAGCTAAGCTTCTACAACTTTTATTTGCTCTTAGCTACTACCATAATTAGTAACTATTTAGCGACTAACTATTACAAGTAGCTAATTCATGGGCTTTCTAAATTGATTAGCTACTAAAACATCCAGTAGCTAACCTTCGCGACTAATAAATGTTAGTAGCTAGGTGAATATAAATTTTTTTGCTCTTAGCTATTACAATAGTTAGTCGTTATTTAGCGACTTCAAAATATTTTGTAGCTAATTCATGAGCTGTTAGTGATTGATTAGCTACTAACATAGTTAGTAGCTAAGCGTAGCGGCTAACATGTAGTTAGTCACTAAGTGCTGAGTGGGAAAATTTTATTTCATGCTATATTTTCATTCTCCTTTTAACTACTACTTGACTTGTAGAAGTTAATTAGCGACTACATTGCTACTACATTTTAGTAGCTAACAATTGCCACCTTCAATTTAGCGACTAGTTAGTGTTTGTTTAGTCACTAAGTTTCAGATAATCACTATTTAGTCTCTATGTAGTCGCTTTAATAGTAGCTCATTTTTAGTTGTTATTTTTATATTTTCTTATAGTGAGGGTCATGCATCATGGCATAAGGAATAAGCATGCATTATCATCCATTCATCCATGACCATATAGTGTGACCATTGAGACCAGCTTATGGTCTTACTCAAACATAAGACCAACTTATGGTCTTACTCAAACATAACATCATCTTTCCCATGGAAAAGGTGCCTATATATGCATCTCATAATATCACATCCCCATATAACCATCTAGCAAACATATAAAATCAGAGCACATGAACCATAAACATCAAAAGAAGCAAAACATTCAATATGAAGCATTTGGAGGATGTTTGATGGCCTAAGGTAAAAACTCATTACAAAAAGGATCTTAGAATTGATGAATCTTTACCTTATGCAGCTCTACAAGAGCATGTCACCCATAAGTATCACTAACCAAGTAGGGTTAGCCTATAACACAAAAGTAGGGAAGATTGAAGGCTATGACACTATTCACATACTTTAGGCATATAAACTCTTAACCCAAGTAAGCTCTCAAATTCAATGGAACTTCAAGTTCCTCACTTGATCATGACCTTGAGATGGTTAAAAAAAAATTGAACACGTCATTGGAATCAAATGAAAGATCTTAAGAGTTTTTGGTTAGTATGATAAGTAACAAAAAAATAATATGAAACATAACCAAGATTCTATTTTTGAGATGAATAGAGGTTTTAGGTTATTAAACCTTACCCCATGTTACTACTGGAGTCATAAGCCATCATAAAAAAACTTTAAAAAAGAAAGAAATTTGAAGAAGGGGAATAAAATATACTTCGTAAAAAAAACTATCAACTAGTCAAACTGGGCTATATAACCTAATACTAGGATTGTACAACCCAGGTAGAGGGTTGTACTACATATAGAGAAGGTTATACAACCATTGTTTCCTAGGTTTTGGAAGCAGAGAAAGGAAAGAAGAGGGAAGAAAAAGGGGAAATTAGGGGATTTCTAGATGCCTTTGCATGTTTTTATGCCCTCAAAGGCTCATAAGTTCAATATTTTCCTCCAAAATGCTTAGGGAATGCACAATGATTAAGAGAAAATGCCTAGTTCTACCTTAAAATAGGTTTGGATGAGTTAGGGTTTGGAGTTTATAAGCCTCCCTTCCCTCTTGAAAATGGGGAATATTTATAAAGTGAGAAGGGTGCACCAAAGCCATAAATGGTTCTGATTGCACCATATTTATATCCAATCATAGAGAAGGAGGTGAATCTTATAGAATTAAGGTTTGCACATGGGATATACAACCAAGAATGCACTATACATCCATCTATCAGGGCTATATAACCCTACGGTTTAACGAGGGATCAATTCTAGAATTTTTTAAAGACTATGGTTTAAGGAAGGGTTGTACAACCATATGATTGGTTGTACAACCCTTCTTAATAGGTTGAACAACAAACTAAGCCTGACAGACTATTTTGAGCATGGGTCCTAAGCTTCATTTTGGGCCTCTCTAAGGTTTCCTAAGGCATTGATTCTCTTTCTTTGGCTTTTCCCTTTGCATTTTATGGAATACAGTTAATGATTTTCATCATCGAGCTTTGCATCCTAAGGCCCAAGCATATGATGTTTACAATGGGACTTTCAAATTGCCTAAAAAATAGAAAATATCCTAACAACTAATAAGTGAAAATGGGGTCTCCATGGCTCAGCTACCTTAGCCCCTAAAAGGGGTAGCTTTAGAATCCTTGGCCTAACCGTCTGCTGCCATTTACTCATGCTTCATAGCTGCCTAAGCCAAAGCATCGTTCTCACCTATGCCTCTGCCAGACATTGACCTTTCTCTTTGATCTAGTAATTTAGGCATTAGATCATCTCTTGGAAGAAACACAAGGATTAGGATGAATAAGACACTAAACACATAAAATACGAGTCATGAACATGTATTGCTTCTGTAATGACCTTCATTAAGCACGTTTGCTACATCACAACCCCTTTCAAAGCAATGATCATATTGACCATGGCCTTAGCCTAAATGTAAGGGGATTTATGGAAGAAGAAAAAGAAACGCATTAGCTACAAAGCACACATTATAGTTAAGACACAATAAGATAAAATATAACACTTACGTGGGTGGTCTTGGCTAGCTCAAATGTAAAACAAGACCAGGTGATCCATAATGACATCATCAACCCAGTTCATAAAGTCATACAAGACTCCATAATACTGTTTGACATAAAAGATAGGTCACCTATCACCACGAGCTCTATGCCTCTTAAAGTCGATCCATGAGCCCATTTATGGCCTTTAGTAGCAGTAACAATAGATGCAAATGCAGGGGCAACATATCATTAAGTGGCTTGTGCAGCAGTGCCCCAGCTCCCATGCTGCAGGATGACCCCTTATCTAGCACGTATCGAGGGACTTCTCAAATAGCTGCTTTTAACAAAAAAAAGAAAAAAAAAGACTCCCACAAGTGCTCCATCCATCCAAGATCTATGTAGAGTACTGGCAGATGATAACTGCTCCCCCAGTATGTATCCTAGTGCTATAACGAGATCCATACCCTCAAGGTTCTTAGCCTAGAACACACTCATAGGCGGGCTTTATGGGACATGTCACTCATTTAAGCCTCACATTAGTGAAATATGCTTTCTCCGAGATACCACTCTCAAATGGAGGGCCTTACCATCAAACGATGGCCATAAGAGGTGGCATTTGCCTCCACCACCTCTATAGGCCACATCTCCATGGGACCTTTCTTATTGAGACACATCTATAATAAAGATAGAAACCACTGTGATTAAAAAACTAAGTAATGAAAGACTAATAATCATAACTCATAATTTTGTTTATGTAGGAAAAGTATCTAGTCTAGAGTGATACTGTTTAAGCGAGCAAGCTTGATAGCTGCATAAGACTTCATTTATGACACAACCGTCTACCATAAGGAAGGAGGACAAACTACATCAACCTTATCCTCAGAGTTTAGCCCCTTGAACTGGCCCAACTCAATGATCCATGCCTATTAATAGAAGATAACATAAGTCTTGAAGCAATCAAACAAAACTGAAACTCAAAAAATAAAAAGACACTTATAATGAGGACCCACCATGCCCTACATATGTATATCGTGCCCTAGGAGCACCAATCGAGGTATCAATAGAGGTACATAAGTGCTACTAACCCCTAGTCAAAATAGTGCAACAAGCCTAGATCCTCCAACAATAGCATCAAGCAAAGCTTCGCCATGTTAGAAGCATACGAAAACAAGACCCCTAATAGGACATATAGTAGAAAACAACACGTATGCTAGTCAACCACCACACCAGAGCTGTCGTCAATAACTTAGGGCATGCTAATCCATATGCTAGAACTCATCATAGTCCTGCTCCCCTTGAGTAGGGGAACACAGCCCAAGACCTTGAGCAAGTAATTCTTCTAAAGCACGAGCTCATGAACCATAGAATTCTTGAGAAAAGGAATACCTATGAATTGTAATTCAGTCAGGAAGGTGAAGTCTCCACGAGTGATTGTCACCTCGCCAATTAGGAAAAGATGAAAGGTATGAGTAATGTCCATCCATTGCTCCAATAGTGTGTGCGCCATTGCCAGGTCGACCTTCCGCATCTCATTTAGACACATGTGCCTTCTAGATAGGCCATAACTGGAGGATGCAGTGTTGAACCCCACTCTTTAATAGGACCTATAACTTCGACTCCCTTTTAGAAAGCAACAATCCCTTATAAGAAAATGAGAGGAACAAAAAGTGAATGAATAATGGAAAATACCTACCTATATTTTTTTAGCACAATTATCAAGGCTTGAAAAACATAGGAATCAAATAGGTTCAAATTTGAAGGCAAGAAAACAACAAGTCCTAATCACTAGGGTCTAATCATAAGCTTTTAGGAAATTATGAAGAAAGTTTCCAAAAAAAATCAATCAGTGCTCATGAACGAGGCATCAAAAGACCGGTAAGTCAGTAGAGTGGATGAATAAATTATTTATAATCCTAAGTATATACCTTTATTTTTCATAGGTTTTCTATTAATTAATTTTAATCATTCCTTGTGTATAGAATAAAGTTTGAAGTGAATGCAAATTGAAGCAATAGATAAGAACGATAAATAGAAAATAAAGTTCATGAAAAATAAAAAGATGATTGTCTTAGAAATTATTGCTAAATATTTTATAAGCTAACCTAATGTTCGCAAGCAAAAAAGAAGATTCGGGGGCTGCGCCTAAAATTTATAGTGGTAAGATATGCAAAAAATAAGATAAATGAAGAAAAAAGGGGAAAAGGAAAAAAAAATGTCTACTGCTCCTAAGGTAGCTCCTACAAGGTGAAGCCACATGTTGTAGATCGTCGGTGTGTCGCTAGGTGAAGGGAAGCCAGGAAAAATCATATTTGCGGTTGTGCCCTTTAGTGGGCTCAATTGCTCTAATCCCCATTAGCAACGTAGTTGCTCCAGGGCATCCAGGGTCCTGATGTCCTATTCATGAAACTCCTATTGGACATCAAACATTTCATCATAATGGTACTTAGCCATGATAATCGCTCAAAAAGCTAAGGGAACCTAAGGAGTTACGTCTAAAGTTTGGAGAGAGAAAGAGAATAGATAGAAGAGGAATAACATAAATGAGGAAGGTTGCTTTTGGAAAGGCTTATATAATGGACCAAGGTTGTAAAGCCCTAGATACTTTGTACAGACCTATGGTTTGTAAATCCTTGAGTTGGGCTGTGTAGCCCTCTTGAGCCAGCCCAGGCCAAGATGGGCCTTGTAAGCCACTTCATCTCCTAACCTGTCGCATTCCCTTTTTGGCCCCAACAAGACCAACCTTGCCTTCCCTCAAACCCTAAAGAGATAAATTTACCAAAATACCTCTAGCTTCTCAAAAGAGCCTAGGTAACCACCAAATTACCAAAATAACCCTAGCTTCCCAAAGAGCCCAATTAAGCATACAAATTATCAAAAATACCCTTAGCTTCCCAAAAAGCACAATTAAACATCAAAATTATCAAAACATCCCTAGCTTCCCATAGAGCCCAAATAAGCATCAAAATTACCAAAATATCAATAGTTTCCCTCAAGCCCTATAGCACTAAATTTATCAAAATATCCCTACCTCCCAAAGAACCTTTTCAGTACCTACTTAAGGGATGTTGAAGAATTATCAAAACACCTGGTACTTGCTAGAGAGTTGCCAAAACTCCTTTAGTACATGCTTAAGAGCTGTTGAAGAATTGTCAAAACACCTGGTACCTACTTGAGAGTTACTAAAACCCCTTTAGTACCTATTTGAGAGCTACTAAGGAATTGTTGAAACACCTGATACTTGTTAGAGAGCTGCAATAGCCCATTCAACTCCTCTTCAAGAGCTACTAAAGAATTATCAAAACACTCGCTACCTATCAGAGAGTTGCTGGAACCCCTTCAGTACCTATTTGAGAGTTGTTGAAGAATTATAAAAACACTTCATACTAGCTAAAGAGCTGTTAGAACCCCTTTAGTATCTGCTTGAATGTTGTTGAAGAATTGTCAAAACATCTAGCACCTGTTAGAGAGATGCTAGAACCCCTTCAATACCTACTTGAGAGATGTTGACGAGCTGTCAAAACATTTGGTACTTGCTAGAGAACTACTAGAACCATTTTAGTACCAGTTTGAGGAGCTGCTAAAGACTTGTATCCTTAGGTATCTGTTGTCCTTAGGCACTAAGAAGGGGGGTTGAATTGGTGGATAAAAATTTTAAAACAAAGATAAAGGAGAGAAGATAGAATAATAGAGACACAAACAATTTATAGTGGTTCGGGCAACAATAACCCTACGTCCACTCCCC
>CATIWR010703983.1:0-14515 GCA_949677035.1 Omphalea diandra | reverse complement strand
TCCTAAGGTTTTCTAATTTTGGGACAATAGGTAAGTTAATTTATCTTCTTCTCAACTGAAATTAACCTCTCATGACATGTTAATCATGCATGGTTAGTGAGAATTATGGAGTAATTGACGTAGAGCTCTTGGATGGAAGTTGAAATCTAAGAGAACAAGAGTTGTTTGTGTTGGATTTTGCTGTTAGAGCAAGATTTTGTACCCATAATTTCATAACCCTAAAGAGGAATTAAGGAAAGTTAAAAGTATGAAAGTTGTAGCTTTATATCCCATATAAATTCATATGAAACAGTTTTGCTTGATTTGGTGTGTGTGAGGAGTTATGGCTCCTTCATTAGGGCTGGTTCACAACCAACCAAAATGACCTCAGTCTTTTTGTTTTCTTATATTTTGATGGCTTTACATTCTGATTTTGACAAAGTGTAAAAAAAATAAATTTGTATTGTTATATCCCATATAAATACTTGTAAAGCAGTTTTGATTCATTTGTTGTGTAGAAAGAGATATGGCCTGACCCTGTACCCGGATGAAACCCCACCTTTCTTTTAATTATGTTTTCCAAGAATTTGATGGCCATAGATTCAAAATTTGATGATGGTCTAAACTTGAAAGTTGTGTATTTATGTCTGATATACATACATGTGAAATACTTTTTCCAAATCCATCATGGTTTTTGAGATATTGTCCCTTCATCATGACTATTTGTCAATATGTTACAAACCTGTTCACCCTAAGATTGGTCCTTTGTTTTGGTGACCTTATAGACTGAATTAGACAATGAATAAAACATGAAAAATGTTAATTTATATGTTTGTTAACTGATGGTAGATTATTATTGCAATTAGATTTTTACAATTTGAGATACACCCAGGAATATATGACCTACTCAGATTGAGATGACATTGCAATTGGGAAAATTTTAAAAATTCACCACATTTTCTGTGTGTCTGATATTGGCCTGAGATTTGAATATGTTATCTCATTATGTGTCTAATTTCTTTTGAAAAAAAGAATCGAGTCATTTGGATAAGTATATCTAGAGTTATTACTATGAGAATGTAGCAAGCTCAAGCTGCCATATAAGGAAAATATGCATAAACATTAGGTCCACTTGTATAAATCATGCCATAGATTGCATACCAAGTATTCATAATCATTTTGACATACTTATAACCATGTATGTATCAAATGTTAGGATCTCAAAACTTTGAGGAAGCCCTAGAGAGAGAACAAAACCTTCCATAAAGGTTGGTCACATCAAAAGGTGAATAAAAATGATAATTAGATTCCAATATGTATATGTGTGATAATTTTATGATGTGATTATGTCCTATTACATGTATATGTGATTCAATTGTTACCTTTTGCATATGAATACAAGTCAAGTGAGAATTATATGGTCTCAATGATTACTTGGTATACCATTATTATGAACACTTACATATGAAACTAAAAGGACGCTATGACTGACTTGTCAAACACTTGAAAATCACGTGGAAGATGGACTAATATGTCCCATTGGCACATGTTATTAATCACGTGGAAGATGGACCAATAGGTCCCATTGGCACATGTTATTGATCAAATGAATCACTTGCTATATGTTGGCCAGCAAAATCAAATGTCACTTGAATCACATGAATTCCTGGGAGCAGTGTTTGCCTTGCAAGGTCACGACACAAAAATAAATCTATCGTACTTGCACTTGCATAGTGAATTGTTATACTTGTAATATATCCTGATGATATTCTTATGTTGGTTGTGCCATAAGAATTTGATTATTATTTTTATTCATTGAGTAGCGACTCACCAAATCGCAATTATATTTTTCAGATACCGAAGAATAGGGATTGGACACTTTGGTGCTTAGAGTTTTGCATTGAGACACATGGACCACAGGTCGTCAACTGAATTCCAACTTTCTCTCTCCTTATGTCATGTACATACATTTAGATAGGAACTAGTTATGGTCACTAGTCTTAATATTAGTTAACATATATGTACATTAAATACATGTTTGATTGTGTATGTATGATGAATAAATCCTTTATGCATATGTATTTTTAGACATGGATGCTATGAGTTTTGTAAATGAAAAAGGTCGTTACAATAAATAACTCATCATCATATCCGTGCATGAAATAAAGAGTTTTTACTCTTAAATGCCACGAACTCTATCAAATGTTATTATCACACAGGTTGCCATAAATTATTGCCACATAAGCTATAGATATCACTGCCACAAAGGCTTTCATTTTTTGTTGCCATACAGGCTATAAATATTATTGCCACATAAGCTTTAAATATCATTGTCACATAGGTTATCGAATGTTATTACCACACATGCTATTATAGATTATTGCCACATAGGCTGTCGGATGTTATTGCCACATAGGCTGTTATATATTATTGTCACACATGTTATAGATATCATTACCACACAGGCTCTCGAATGTTACTGCCACACATGCTATTATATATTATTGCCACAAAGGGTATAGATATCATTGCCACACAGGCTTTCGAATGTTACTACCACATAAGTTGTTATATATTATTGTCACACAAGCTATATATATCATTGCTACATAGGCTATCGAATGTTATTGCCACACAGACTGTTAGATATCATTGTCACACTGACTATCGAATGTTAATGATACACAGATTATTATATATCATTGCCATATAGGCTATGAATAGTGTTACTTGCCAACAACATCAAGTATTAGTCTTTCAACAAATCAACTATAAATCTAATAAAATTTCACTAATATAATAACTAATAGCAACACCCATAACTTTGGCAGCTCATATTATCACATACTCCCACTCCCAAGTCATAATTTATCAATGCCTCATGAAAATAAATAAATCAAGAGTATAACAATATTTTCATCAATGTATTCCTCAATATCATCAAATTAAATAGCATTTCATTCCATTGAGTACATGTTTATGGCATTTCACCAATCACACATATCATACCATTAGCTATTTATTTATCTCCTCCTTCAAGCTTATTAAGTTGTGGATGATCCTAACTTATTCCTGCTATTATCTTTAATGCCTCGAGGACCTATTTCAATACACCAAATCAATCCATGATGATAAAGTAAGATTTTCATCTTGTTATGCAAATATGCTCTAGTAAAATATCATGAACTTAATAGGTTGTTTCTATGATTACTTTTAACTCACAAATCCAAATGCTTTATTTTTTTTTTTTATTAAACTAGACATATATGGATACACCATATCCAAAATTCAGTCCAAAATATACACTACATAATTTATGGTCAATTTTATGAATTTGCCCTGTTTTAATGTCATCTCAGTCTGAGTAGGTCTTACATTCTTAGGTATATCTCAAATCTTACAAATCCTATTGCAAAAATGATTTACCAGAAGTTAGAGAACACATAAAGGAATATTTTTTCTTATTTTACTCATTGTCTAATTCAGTCTATAAAGTCACCAAAACAAATGACCAATCTTAGTGTGAGTAGGTTTTTAACATGTTGACAATCAGTCATGATGTAGAGCCAATATCTCATCAACCATGACAAATTGCACAAAAATATTTTGCAGTCATGTATAACAGAAATAAATATACAACTTTCAAGTTTAACACCATTAAATTTTGAATCTATGGCCTTCAAATTTGTAGAAAATAGAATTATAAAACTGATGAGGTTTCATCATATTACAGGGTCAGTTATAGTTAATGAGCCATATTTCTTTCCATACGACACATCAATCAAAACTTCTTTATAGGTATTTATATGGGATATAACCCTACAAATTTAATGTTTTACACTTTGCCTAAATCAGCACATAAAATCATTAAAATATATGAAAACAAAAATACTGAGGTGATTTCAGTTGGTTGTGAACTAGCCCTAATGAAGGAGTCATATCTCCTCACACACACCAAATCAAGCAAAAATGTTTCATATGAATATAAAGCTACAACTTTCATATTTTACACTTTCCCTAATTTCTCTTCTAGTGTTATGAAATCGTGGGTATAAAATTCTATTCTAACAACAAAACCAACACAATTAGCTCTTATTTCTCTTGAATTTCAACGTCCATACATAAGCTCTACTTCAAAGACTCCATAATTCTTACTAACCATACATGATTAATGTGACATGAAGGCTTAATTTCATGTGAGAAGAAGGTAAATTAACTTACCTATTTCCCAGAACCAGAAAACCTTAGGATTCCTTCCTTGGCAGCTCACTCTTCTCCCTCTCCTTTTTCTTCTTTTTCTTCTTCTTCCCTTCTTTCTTTCTTCCTTAGATTCTTCTCCTATACCTCACATTTTTCCTCTATATTTTGATCCTAAAGGGTGAAAAATTCTACTTGTAAACCTATTGTAATAAGACAAAATTATGGTGTTTCATTTCTATCGGTTGAAAGTTCACTCTTCCTCTTTTAGTCCCTCTTCTTCACTCCTTAATCACCTCCATCCATCTTCTAATCCCTAGATGCTCCTTATACTTTTAAATAACCTTTATAACACCATTATTTATGATGTTATAACATGTATACAACAAAAGATAATTTTTCATGCAACTATACAAACATTACATAAACGTTCAAGTGTCCCAAATGCAATGGTGCAAGTGTCATTGTCATGATTATCTAATTCACATGTCTAAACAATCATTTATCCAATGCATATATTCAAATATAATGTAATTCAAATGCATATAATTTGGGTTGAGGATGCTGCACTAAGTCACTGTGAAGGTGAGAAATAAGAAGAAATATTCTCCTAAGCATCCTCATCACCTTATCTAGCTTCTGATTGATTGAAGAGACAGAGATGGAATAAGATTTTGGTTTATCTTTGGGCTTAGGAGATGTAATGGGTTGGGCACTTTCATCTATCACAAGCCTCAGCCTTTTCAAAGCATGAGTGGTTTCTTACTTCTTTACCCCCAAGAGACCCCAAGTCATACATATAGGTATCACGATGGATTACCTTGGCATTAATCAAATAGGGTAAGTCAAGAAAGTTTTGGGTGAGTAATTATTTTTTTTAGTGAGGAATTCTCATTTTCCTCATTCAGAGCTCCCAAGAACCTATATATGGTTGTGATAAAAGAGAGGAGAAATTGGTTTTTAGACTTTGCACTCATGTGAATCAATTGATCCACAAGGTATCTACCTGTTTGAATTGGCTTATTTTTGGTAAGACATAAGAGAAAGGTTAGGTCTTTCTAGGAAACTTTTTCATTCTCATCACCTCTAGCATTGATAGAGAAGGTTATGATTCTATGAAGAAGCCAATTTGTGAGGGTCTTGATATATTTAGCCAGAGAAGTTTTAGGGTCATGTCTAGTTTCAATAAAGATCTCAAACCAAAATTGAGAATATATTATATCAAGATTGGAGATAATGAAAGGAATATTATCTCCAACTTAAAGGTAAAAAAGAGAAGAAATTTGGGCAAAGGTTCGAAAATAAAGGTCCCCAAAAGCCATAAATACTAACTCATATGCATCTACTTTTGATTCAGCCCTGTTACTTAAAGTGACAGTGCACATGAACTCCTTGACAAACTCTTCATACCCTGGATCATCCCGGACTATGAATTCATTTCAGCTTGGGTTAAAAAGAAAGGCATGAATCTCTTCTTTGATTCTAAGAGATTTAAGGAGAAAGGAAGAAGGGATTTTATTGGCTTGGATGATTTTATTGGTATTGGCTTTGAACCTCTCTTTTTCTTCCTTGGTTATCCTTTTATAAGGTGAAGGGGATAAAGGCCTTAGGGTTAGATAATGCCCTTCCCTTTTATGCTTTGGTTAGTTTATTTGATGTCATGAAGGTTGAGAGAGTTTTGGAAGGATTAAGAAGGGATTGAGAATGAAGATGATGATAGATGAAGAGAAAAGGTAAAAGTGGAATAGAGTGTTAGGATGGCTTAAATAGGCAAAAAAAAAGAGCAAAAATGGTAATAAAATGGTAACATAAGCATTAAATGAGCAGACACTAATTGATAGTCAAATCAATCAATGTATGGCAGTTACTAGAATTCACAGTCGCTATTAGCTGGTCGTGATCACTAATTAAAAATTTTATGAGCAGCGGATAAGATTCTTTGGAAATCGAAGGAGTCAATGGTCAACCAATTTGAATTTTGAAAAAATTCACAATGGCAATCTAAAATCAATATAATGAATTAAAAGTTGACATGAAGTTTGAAGAGTACCACCTATAAATAGCAATCGTGAATGGATAGTAGCAACTGCGAATTACAAGGCAAAATGAAAAATAATGACAAATAAGAATTGCCCTTTTCTAAATATGATTAGTTTAATGTAATGATGATCAATTCAAGCAAATTGGCATAGAAAAGGTAATTACATAATGAATTAACTCATCTAAAGCATTCAACATATATAACTATCAAACATATCATTCAATGCATCAAAATTGACAAACACAATGAAGAATATGAAGTGAGATCAATTTTCACCCTAAGGAGCTTCCATCTTGCATCCCTAGTTCTCTCTTGATGAAGTTCATCCTTTTTTCATTAAATGGCTTAGTGAAAATGTCTGCAAGTTGGGGATTGGTGTTAATAAATTCTAACACCATATTATCATTTTCGATATGATCTCTAAGAAAATGAAGTCTAATGTCAATATGCTTGCTTCTTAAATGTTGGATGGGATTTTTTGAAAGATTTATTACACTTATGTTGCCACATTTGATGGAAATGTAATCAACATCTTTGCCATAATCCTTGAGTTTTTGTTTCATCTAAAGAACTTGGGTGCAATAATAACCCGTTGCTACATATTTTGTTTCATTTATGGATAAGGCAACCAAAACTTACTTCTTGCTAAACTAAGAGACTAAACAATCACCTATGAATTGGCAAGCTCTAGAAGTGTTTTTTCTATCTAATAAACTACTGGCATAATTCGTATTCAAATATCCAAGAAGACTAAAAGATGAATTTCCTAGGATACCATAATCCTAAATGCAATATGTCATGTAAATATTTAAGAATCCTTTTAATAGTATTTAAATATGATTCCTTAGGGTAAGATTGAAACCTAGTACACATGCAAACACTTAACATTATGTCGGGTCTAGATGCAGTAAGGTAGAGGAGAGAGTTAATCATAACTCTATACTTCTTGTAATCAATTGGCTTACTCGATTTGTCTTTGTCAAGCTTAATAGTTGCACTCATTATAGCCTTCGCTACTTTCCATCCTTTCTTGCCAAACCTTTTAAGTTGATCCTTTGTATACTTGGTTTGGTTGATGAAGATGCCCTTTTTCATTTGTTTGATTTGATGACCAAGGAAAAACTTGAGCTCATCCATCATGCTCATCTAAAATTCCCTAGTCATACACTTAGTAAAATCTTTACAAAGAGATTCATTAGTAGTACCAAATATAATATCATCAACATATATTTGCACAATGAGTGTATCTTTATTATGCCTTTTGACAAATAAAATTATATCAACCTTGCCTTTTTCAAAATCATTTTATAAAAGAAATAACTAAACCTTTCATACCAAGTTCTTGGTGCTTGTTTTAAATAATAAAAGGCTTTAGTTAATTTGAAATCACGATTAAGAAAAGCATGAGATTCAAAACTAGGAGGTTGTTCAACATAAACTTCCTCCTCAATGATTCAAAAATGCATTCTTCACATCCATTTGAAAAAGTTTAAAATTCATATGACATGCAAATGCTAATGGCCTCTAATCTTGCTAAGGGGCAAAATTGTCATCATAATCAATGCCTTCCTTTTGGTTATAACCTTTTGCAACCAATTTAGCCTTGTTTATTGTAATAAAATCTTATTCATCTAACTTATTCCTAAACACCCATTTGCATCCCACAACTGGGTGTTCTTTAGGCCTAGGAATAAGATCCCAAACTTGGTTTCTCTCAAATTGTTCGTGTTGGCCCTTAGCACCAAGAAGGGAGAGTTAAATTAGAGTGTGAAAATTAAAAATAGAAGAGTAAAAGAGAAATGAAGACACATGATTTATAGTGGTTCGGGTATAATTGACCCTACGTCCACTCCCTAATTGTCAGCAATTGGGTATTCCACTAACTATCAATGGTGTTTTCAAGCTCACACCAAACTTTTACACTTGTGTTTTCTAAGGCTCACACAATAACCTTTACCCTTGTGTTTTTCAGGCTCACACAATAACCTCTCTAGAGTGTTTTAATAGGCTAACACTTCAACCTTTACAAATGGTGTTTATGCTCACACTAAACAATCAATTAAAGAAGAGAAAAGATTGAGTAGCAAAATTGCAAAAGTTTGGGTTAGAAATTAATAATTCTCTTGCATTTACATATATTTGGTGAGGTATTTATAGCCTCTACCCACCAAAGAGACGTTGCAATAAACCTGATACAAAATCTTCAAAGTGTGCTAGACAAATTTTGCATTAAATGCTTGGCAGGCTTCATTCACAGTCACTACTACTCTTTCGAGGTCGCGAATTTTGAATTTCTATACGGGAGCCAAAAATTGTGGTGAAAAATCCCATTTGTGTCTAACGGCTAGTACACATGGCAACTTCTCATTGGTTCACCAGGAAAATATAGTTGTTGCCTTTCAACATCTAAATAAAAGTAGCGGTCGCAAATTACTTTGTACAGGACGTGACCGAGGATGCGAATTCATCTGCCAGAACTTGCATTCTCCATTTCACGAATCGCGGTCGCTACCAACTCATAGCCTTCATGATTTTTGTCTTCCAACAGTCACCTGGGACACTTGTCATGCTTTGGTTGTGGACTTGCTGCCATCTTGAGTTTCTATGAAATTCGCGGTCACGACTGAGGCGTGACACACACTGCGAATTCGTCTAGCATTTTTGGACTCCTTCTTTTGAATGAATCACAGTCGAAAATAGCTTTGTGATTTTGCCTGCCTGATTTTCAGCATGTTTTAACATAAGTCGCGGTCACGAATCCTGGATAGCGGTCACGATTTACATGTTACTTTGGAGTTTAACAACTCTTTTCATCTCTTCTTGAGAGATTTATCTATTCCTATAAAATCAACACTTATTTAAAATATTAGTGATGATCAATCTCTTTTGTCAAGATCAAAAGAGGTTTTAGACTTAGGATTAACCATCCTAGTCATCCTAGTCTAACATTTTCCCTCTTTTTGATTTTGACAACTTGGATTGATCCAAAGTGAAAAATAAGTGTAGAGAAGTAAAATTATGCTAAGCAAAGATTTCTAAGCATGAAGTTAAGTTGCTTCTTAGTTGCTCCCCTCAACTTATGCACTCACTCCTCCTTAATTAGTTATCTCTTTTTTGGATAATTTTTCACCCGTATCTTATCTTATCTTATCTCTCCCCCTTTGGCAAGATCAAAAAAGTTAGATAAGATAAAATATAATTAAAGGGAAAGTTAAGATAAGATAAAATATAATTAAAGGGAAAGTTAAGGCATAAATTATTAAGGAGCATAAGAAGAAGTATGAAGCAAAAATATGCAAGGACAAACATTAATCATAATGATAAAAGTAATTGCTCAACGATATGCAAGAAAGAACAAATTTGTATAGATATACCAAATGTGGGATCACAAAGATTGCGATTACAAAAAGTAAACTAAGAAAAGAAAAAGTACACAAAGAAACCTAAAATCTATGGAGAATCACTGTCATATCTAGAAGAGTCATCCTCGTGCTCTTGGAGCCCACCCTCAGCCTCATCTCCGTCTTCCACACCTTCATCCCCATCCTATGTATCTTCAAAATCTGTAAAGCCGGGGAGATGGCAAGGTGGAACTCCGAGTTTCTCTTGGAGATCCACTATATCGCTGTGGAGGTAGGAGAGGAATAGAGATCGTCTCTTCATCATCCGTATAAGCTTATCAAGCTTGTTGTTGATGGTGGAGAGGGAAACTTTGGCCTTAGACTTAGGTGGTGGTGGAGCAGAGGGAGAAACTGCTTTAATACGTAGATGCTTCTGCTTGGAAGCTTGCGAGCTATCCATAAGCTATGCCCCAAAAGCGCCAAGAAGGTATACGTAGGAATTTGGATGAATCGCCTTGGCGTTGATGAGGTAAGTGAGGTCCAAAAAGTTATGAGAGGGTAAATACTTCTTAGTGAGTACTTTCTCCTTATCCTTATCAAGGGCTCCCACAAATCGATAGATTACGGTGACATGTGAGGGGAGCAGAAATTGACTCTTTAGCTTCGTGCTCATGTGGATCAGTTGATCCATTAGATAGCGATCGATTTGGAGCAGTTTATTCTTCACAAGATAGAAGAAGAATGCAAGATCCTTTTATGAGACCTTCTCATTCCCATCACCTCTCGCATTGATGGAGAAAGTGACGATTCGATAAAGAATCCACAAAGGTAAAGTCTTTATATGCTTTTCAAGAGAGGATCTTGGGTTGTGCCTTGCTTCGATCAAAACTTCTCCCTAAAACTCTGAGTATATAACATCGAGAGCTAAAATAATGAATGGAATGTGCTCACCGATTTGGAGGTTAAAAAGGGAGGATAGTTGCTCGAAAGTGGTAAAGTATGGATCCCTAAAAGCGCGAAAGATAAGACCTTATTGCCCAACAGGAGACTTCGCTTTACAACTTAGCTAAACCATGTACATGAATTCTCATACTATCTCCTCGCACCCTGGTTCATCTCTAAAAATGAATTCATTCTAGCCAAGGTTGGACAAGAATGCTCTGATTTCATTATGTAATCCAAGGGTTTCAAGTAGAAAGGTGGAGGGTATTTTGTTAGGTAGGACGACTTTAGAGAGGATTGCCTTATATCTCTCATTTTCTTCATAGGTCACTCCCTTCATATAAGAAAGGGAAGGAGGAGCGGAGGGTTGTGTTATACCCTTGCCTTTCTTAGCACTAGAAGATTTTTTTGGTGCCATGAAGAACTTGAGAGAATTTGAGAGATTTAGAGAGTGATTTGAGGAAGAGAAGATGTGTGGAGTAGATGTGTGAAAAACACTATTGAAGGGGGTATATATAGCCCTTGAAAGGTGTATCAATGGCTAAAAATGACTAGAAAAAGATTTATGAAGGGTTGGAAATGGTTGACCATCAAATTATATAAATGTGAGGCGGTTACTCTAATTCGTGTTCGCAAATTTTCTAGTCGCGACCTCGAATTCTAGAAAATGTGAGTAACGAACAAAATTTCCTCAGGAATACGCACTGTAATGGTTAGAATTTTGAAATTAATGATCAAAATTCATGGTGGAAAGGGATTTCGCAACCGTGAATTGATATTTGACAATCGGGTGAAATTGACTTGTAATTCGCGACCATGAAGAAAGAATAGCGACTGCGAATTACGAGTCAATAAGGATAAGAATGAAAGATTTTGAAAAACTTGTGATCCACTAGAAATTAATGATAAAACCATCCATAACAATCATTAATCAAACATATCACACACATCACAATTAAACATAAGATCAAACAAAAATTTTCACTTGAGGGAGCTTCCATCAAGCATTCCCAATTCTCTCCTAATGAAGTTCATCCTTTCTTCATTTAGAGGTTTTGTGAAAATATCTGCAAGTTGGTAATTAGTGTTAATGAATTCTAACACAACATCACCTTTTTGCACATGATCTCTAAGAAAGTGATGCCTAATACATATGTGCTTACTTCTAAAGTGTTGGATGGGATTCTTTGAAAGATTAATAGTACTGGTATTATCACATTTGATAGGAATGTGATCAATTGCTTTACCAAAGTCCTTCAATTATTGTTTCATCCAAAGAACTTGGGTACAACAACAACCCGCAGCCACATACTCAGCTTTTGCGTTGGACAAGGCAACCAACACTTGTTTCTTACTAAACCAAGAGACTAAACATTCTCCTATAAATTGGCAAGCCCCAAAAGTGCTTTTTCTATCTAAGAGACTTCCTATGTAATCTGCATCAAAATACCCTACTAGGCTGAAAGATGTGTTCCTAGGATATCATAGTCCTAAGTGAATAGTGTCAAGCAAATGTTTGAAAATTCTCTTCATAACATTTGAATGAGACTCTCTAGGAGAGGATTGAAACCTAGCACACATGCAGACACTAAACATTATATTCGGCCTTGAGGCTGTAAGATAGAGTAGAGATCCGATCATACCTCGATATCTCTTTTCATCTACCATCATACCCGATTCATCCTTATCTAGCTTGATGGTACTACTCATTGGAGTTTTTGCTACTTTGCATCCTTCCATGCCAAATTTCTTTAGTATCTCCTTTGTGTATTTGGCTTGATTGATGAAGATCCCTTCTTTGAGTTGCTTAATTTGTAGACTAAGAAAGAATTTGAGCTTTCCCATCATGCTCATTTCAAATTCCCTAGTCATACACTTAGCAAAATCCTTACAAAGAGATTCATCAATAGCACCAAAGATAATATCATCAATATAGATTTGAACAACTAAAGTGCCATGCTTGTGCTTTTTAACAAATAATGTAGTATCAACCTTTCCTTTCTCAAAATCATTTTATAAAAGAAACAAACTAAGCCTTTCATACCAAGATCTTGGAGCTTGTTTCAGTCCATACAAGGCTTTGTTTAATTTGAAAACATGGTTTGGAAAATGATGTGATTCAAAATCGGGAGGTTGTTCAACATAAACTTCATCCTCAATAATGCCATTTAAAAAAGCACTCTTAACATCCATTTGAAAAAGTCTAAAATTCATGACATGCAAATGCTAAGAGAATCCTAATGGCCTCAAATCTTGCTACGGGGCAAAGGTTTCATCATAGTCTATGCCTTCCTCTTAGTTATATCCCTTAGCAACCAATCTAGCCTTGTTTCTAGTGATGACACCTTGCTTATCCAACTTGTTCCTAAACACCCACTTACAACCTATAATTAGGTGTTCCTTAGGCCTAGGGACAAGTTCCCATACTTTGTTTCTCTCAAATTGGTTGAGTTCTTCTTGCATAGCAAGTACCCAACTTTCATCATCAATAGCCTCATCAATTGACTTTGGCTCTAATTCAGAAACAAATGCAAGATTATTATCTAAAGGATGAAGTTGATATCTAGTACTTACTCCCTTAGAGGTATCACCAATAATCAAGTCTTTGGGGTGATACTAGGAGAATATCCAATCTTTGGGTAGCTCTTTTCTTGGTTCATCTTCTTGTTAATGTTGTGGTTCCTCATCCATCCTTGATGATTCATCTTTCTCTATGTCTTTATCATATTTTCTTATAGTTTCTTCTAATTTCAGCTTTTCAAGATCATAACATTTTTTGATTTGTGGGAGGCTTGATGTTGCTTCCCCATTTGGCATGAACCACATGTCTTTTCTTTAGTGAAATTTAGCTTGGGAAGGTCTTCCACTAACTTCCCTTTGGATAGGCTTTAAAGAAGATCCATACTTGTATGCCCAAGCCTTCTATGCCATAACCAAGCTTCATTGCTTCAAGATATGAGACACTTGAAAGATTGGTTAGCCAAATTGTCTAAGTCAATTGAGTAGGTATTGCCTTTCCTTTCACCCTTGAAAATAACCTCATCATCCACCAAAGTGGTGACTCGGCATTCCCTAGGATCAAAGGCAACCTTATTACCTTTGTCACACAATTGACTTACACTCAACAAATTATGTTGTAAGCCACTAACTAATAAGACATTATCAATTAATGAATAACCATCCTTACCTATGGTACCAATGCCAATTACCTTACCCATGGCATTTTACCAAATGTGACATCTCCACCTTCTTTCTCCTTAAGTGATGTGAATATTCTTCTATTTTTGATCATATTCTTTGAGCAACCACTGTCAACATGCCAATTACTTACTTTAGTGGTAGTCATATTTCCCTATAAAATATGAGTCAATCACCTTTTCTTTGGTACCCAAGCATACTTGGGTCCTAGGGGGTTAGTGATTGAAGGGGCCTCTAACTTGAGGTGAGCCTTCCTAATAAAGCAATGTATGTTGATATGCACATATTTCATGCAATAGTGGCATTGGAGATTAGAATTGTTAGTCTTTCTCCTATGCATGAATTTAGTATAAGTAGGAGGCCTTCTCATACCATGGTCATGTGAATGCATGCATGTTCATGTATGATGAGTAGGAGTAGAGGATTTTCTATGAGGATGACCATGCCTTTTGTTGTACATATAAGTATGGTTGGCTCTTTTAGTCTTAGTTATAGAGCCTTGGGGCGCCTTCCTTTTGCCTTTAGGCTTAGGAGGCTTAGTGCTAGTAGCACTTTTCTTCCCAATTACCTCAATGCTTGAGGTTTGAGGTTGTGAAGCTCTGGCAAATGTAATTGTAGAAGATGATGAAGCTCCATTAAAACCTAGACCATGCCTAATTAGAAGTGGTCTTTGTGACACAATAAGAGTGTGTTGGCCCTAGCCACCAAGAAGGGGGTTGAATTGGTGGATAAAAATTTTGAAAACAAAGATAAAGAGAAAAAGATAGAATAATAGAGGCACAAAGAATTTATAGTGGTTCGGGCAAAATTGACCCTA